>JANJGK010000041.1:5298518-5301018 GCA_039081455.1 Macrobrachium rosenbergii
TATATATATATATATATATATATATATATATATATATATATATATATATATATATATATATATATATATATATATAGGCCTATGTGACTAAAAAAAATTCTGTTACAGCAGAATTCCATCCTATAAAAGTTGTCATAAAAACACCAAAGAGGTAGATTTCATAGCATCGCATTACGGAAATATCTTTCCCTCAACTCAGAGGTACTGAATTAACAGATAGAGAACAGTGGCATTTATACAGCTGAAGGAATGTTCCAGAAGTCGGACGCTACGTCACTCCTGTTAGCAGATTCTTAGTCTTGTTTACTGTTGGTGGTAGCAAGATTTTATCAATCAAACCTGAGTCCCGGGAACCTCTTGAGAGGTTTATCGTATTTCTTTGTTTAATCAGTGCTGGTTCTACCATCTGGCTTTTGAACCAACAATTGCTGATATGAATTATACGTGACATATCCAAATTTATCCGGTGATTATGATCATTTATGCGGTTAAAATAGCTGAGCTTTGTTGCCCATACCTTACTAAACGTTTGTGTTGTATTCGTGTTGGGGGGAGTGATTTGCCTGTAAATTCAATGTAAGACTTGTTACAGCCGAGGCAAGGGATTTCGTATACTCCTGTGTCTTTATGGACTGGCTTTTGTTGGATATCAATTATGGATTTAGCTAGAGTATTTGGGTATGTAAACTCAAAAGAGTTAGAATTTCCAAGTGTCTGTGTCAACGTCCTAATCCTGCCCAGGTGTGGTATTTTGATTTTACTGCTGAGCGTTTCCCAAGTCACGACTAAGGAGACTCCCGACAATAAAATCAAGCTTCTTCCAACCTAAAAACATACATTTTTTCAAATACTGATCAGGGTGGGAAACCTTAATTCCCTTGTGTGTGTTATTCCCAAGACAAAGTGAACTGGATATCGTTAAAGGAATAAGGCTTGATAGTTGAAAAATTAGGTCATGTGCATTAAGGTTTATTCGATAAAGGTAATGCCCACTGAAACTAGCAAGTGCATGTTAACTAGAAAGATTCGTGAGATGGATGGAATGGAATTTGAAATTTAGGCCAAAGGCCTAGCGCTGGAACTTATGGGGTCATTCAGCCCTGAAACGGAAATTGAGATTATAAAGCCTTAAAAATGTAATAGGAGGGAACCCCACAGTTGCACAATGAAACAATTGTTAAGAGAAGGGGGACAAAATTATGTAAGAAAGAGAAAATGAACGGAGCGCAGTAAGTAGTGTTGTCACTGCATCTCGAGAGGCGCACTGACGCCACCAACCACTACGGCAGCGTTTCTTAACCTTTTTCGACCTCAGCACCCCTTTTGGTCAGACCTAAGCAGTCCACCACCCCCAACCATTGGTTAACACCTACTTACTACAAGGATAAAGTAAAGACAAGTGCAGTACATCTTGATCATATATTTGGTTCATTCTCCAAAACAAAGACAGTAATTATGGCAATAGTATTGGCAAAAACAATAAGAAAATAAAGGAAGATCATGGACAAACTCAATAAAAAATACTCATCAATGCGTACAAATTAAGTGTTTTTTTATCACCATGCTGCAACACATCTGAAAATCAGGTTAAAGTTTATTGAATTTAAAAAATGCGTTAAAAATACATTTGTCTAAACGTATTCCTTCACTACAGAAACACTGGTATTTTACCGCCACATATGTGACCTTCCCCAGCACCCTCTGAAATTGATTTCAGCACCCCCGGGGGGTGCCAGCACCCAAGGTTAAGAAACGCTGCCCTACGGGGAGATGTCAGATAGGTCGTGCGTGGTTTTCATCGCAAAAATCCTTTCCCGCAGAAAATTTGAGCACAGTCGATCTACAGAATTCACATATCAAAATTCTTATATTTTCCATTATATAAGAAGCACAACTACAGTATAAAATGATATGCATAGTAAATTGCTCTTAGAAGTACGTAATGTTTCAAAAGTCAAATACTCGAAGGGGCTTTAATCTGTCAGAAAGGTCATGGGAACCAATTAAGATCGACCACACCCACTTCAAAAAAAAAAAAGACGAACACTTCACTTTTTTATTGGTCTTAGCCGGAACGTAATGAGCTCTGTAGCCCTCAAAAACTATTACTGTGCGAAAAGATCTACAGAAACTAATGCAAATGGGCCTTTTTTTATTCTTATATATACATGGTGTATACAATGTGCATACCGCTATTTGTCGCGGAACCTTTCTTTATTATATATCATAAGATATTCAGGGCATTTACTTTAGCACCTGCAATCCATGGCCATAGTTTGGTCTCATTTAGGTAATGCTTTTTAATCGATTCTTTCATGTAGTTTAAATGAATGAATACTAAAGAGTACTTCTGCTAGATAACTCCGGGAATTTTATATTTGCTTTTAATTATCACAGGGGAACTGAATACAGTATGTGTTCACTGGTTTACACATTCGAAAGGCCAATCCCCTCTCCCTGTTCGTTGTAATAAAATAATCATATCGTTTTCTTCTTTTAT
>JANJGK010000041.1:5306018-5311018 GCA_039081455.1 Macrobrachium rosenbergii
ATTATTTTAAAGAATACACAATCTTTTAGTTGTAAATTCATTATCATAACATGATTTATACCCGTAGAACAATACAGATCGCATTAGAATTTTATATATTCTTATTATTTTGTACGCAGCTTCAGTCTATTTAATATCGAAGCCTTATTCAACTTCCCTAGGGTAGGGGAGTCCTATTTCAGCCTTTCTTTAAATTCCAACTCATGAAATCCTCTCCTGGATTGTTCTAAAACATTTGAAAAATTCGACCTTAATTAATCATTTCGCTATCTAATGTCATTTCATCCCTTCAAATGTGAACAGTACACACACACACACACACACATACCAAACACACACACACACACACACACACACACACACATATATATATATATATATATATATATATATATATATATATATATATATATATATATATATATATATATATATATATATATATATATATATATATATATATATATATATATATATATATATATATATAATGAAGACAGGAGCGGACACTCAAACAACAGGCAAATTGGAGTAACAGAAAGGCGTTCGTTCTTCTTTATCCATTTATTATTACGCCGACGTTTCGTATCTCTTGATGCATCTTCCAGGCTGCAAAAGCGATGAACTTAAACAGTAATTGTGTATAAACACTAAAAGGTATACACATTATATATTTAACACCATGTTAAAGGACAATTAAAAAGAAAAAAAAAAGGACAACCTTACAAACACTTAAAAGATATTTAGAAAGTATTTAAAAATGAACAGAACAGCAGAAGGAGGCCAGGGCCAATACGAAAAATCAAAAGACACCCACCCACACCGCTAGTGTAAACCAAACTGACACAGGCAACCAATGCAAGGTGGGAGAGAGACGGGGGGGGGGGGTGTTACAGCAGGTACGTTAAGCGATGAACAGCTGGGTGGAAGTTGATTGGTGACTAAAGGCAGGGACAGTTAATTTAATCATAATGGATTCAACTGTAGTTAATTCTTCTACATATCGGGTTCTCCCCACAATACTAAAATCCTTAGCATCTACATGTGTCTTAAGCTCAACGCTTTTTCAGCTATATAATATATATATATAATATATATATATATATATATATATATATATATATATATATATATATATATATATATATATATATATATATATATATATATATATATATATATATATATATATATATATATATATATATATATATATATATATATATATATATATATTTATATATATATATATATATATATATATATATATATATATATATATATATATATATATATATATATAGTATATATATATATATATATACATATATATATATATATATATATATATATATATATATATATATATATATATATATATATATATATATATATATGTGTGTGTGTGTGTGTGTGTGTCTGTTGGCGTGGTGTGTGTGTGTAATATATAGGCTACATATATTTATATATGTAGGTGTGAATATATGTATATCGCTTATAAAAGTAAAATTAGTAATTGAAATAAACGAGAGAGAGAGAGAGAGAGAGAGAGAGAGAGAGAGAGAGAGGAGAGAGAGAGAGAGAGAGAGAGAGAGAGAGAGAGAGAGAGAGAGAGAGAGAGAGAGAGAGAGAGAGAGAGAGGAATGTAAAGAATTTACGTTTACCTTTCACCTTTGAAAACACATTCCGGAAAGAATACCGCCCCCTCTATATTTTTAAAGGGAAGTTCTGCCTTTAAACTTTTTAGGTGATACGATTTTCCTTAAAGTTTTCACGTTTAAAAGGATTTTGTTAGTACATGAGAGTGAGAGAGCCAGATACAGATTAGTAGATCCTACCAAATATTAATTTTCAGTTTTTTATTATTATTATTAGTTTTCTTAGGGTAAACAATGTTTCATAAAACCAGATAAGTTCAGTAATAAAGATTTTGTATGAAATTACAGTCTAGAAAAAACCTTTTTCGAAATTTAAAATAACCCATTTAGGATTCTTTTAGATGGTGCATTTTTTGAAGAGCTTCTTTCTGAAATTGAATTTAGATAAATACATACTGTTAATGCTATAAATGCGTTAATACAAAGTATTTCGAAATGTACACTCTTGAATATCTATTGTAACTTTCACTGAAAGCTATTTCGATTCTACAGTGGAGGTCATTATCTCATGTGAACTAATCTACACATTCCTTTAGATAAGTAATAACTTATTAATAGGACCTCCATTCAGAGTTCATTATCTTATGATAATTCCCTTCCAAATGGATTATAAGCATATTCTTTCCACTATTAGAGTTTTTCATTGACTCTAAAATAAATGAAAGCGTGGCTGTGGCCATTATCAAGAATGAATTAATAATTTGAAAGCGCTGTTTTCTCAGGACATTGTGGTCAAAATCAATTCAGTAAGTACTCGTGTGATTTATTGGCTCAAATATAAATTGATCTTTAGATTTATTTGAAACCTTTAAGCAAAAAAAAAAAAAAAAAAAAAACAGGATTGGAAAATTCAGCTTCACTTTTCAGGTCTGAGGCATAGCATAATTCCTGCCGCCGCTTATTGAAAATAACTTGGGCTGATTCGGGAGCAGATTAGCATTTCTTTAATTGAATCGGGAGGAAAATGCTCGTAGGATAAAATGGCCTACTTCTGATGGGCAAAAAATGGTTCTGCAGTTTAATGAGATTAACAAATTTTGAATATTCAAAGGCTTTAAGGGGTTAGGTTTTAGTAGGTACCTAATGAAACTGTCGATGTCAGAAACTTGCGTTTAAATTAAATAATATTTAGAAAGTTGTAATATTTATTCTTTATAATGGAGATGGGATAAGACATATAGTATTACCATAATAGTTTCATCTTTTCTACAGGGATAGGTAGCCTACGTTTTTGTAGTATGTCTCAGATCCGAATTTTGTTATTATTATTATTATTATTATTATTATTATTATTATTATTATTATTATTATTATTATTATTATTGCTAATAGATTCACAATTTCGTGAAAAACAATCTGAGTAATAAAAATCCACAATATTATAGTAAATGTTCAGGTGTTCGAAAGTCTTTGGTTTTTACATAGTAATATATTTACTATAATATTGTGGATTATTATTATTATTATTATTATTATTATTATTATTATTATTATTATTATTATTATTATTATTATTATTATTATTGTTATTATTATTATTATTAATAATAATAATAATAATAATAATAATAATAATAATAATAATAATAATAATAATAATAATAATAATAATAATAATAATAATGTCTACAGCATTTTTCGATATTTAAAGTTTCAACTCGTAAGCAACATAATCAATTTGATTTTTAAATGAATCATTTGAAATTACAATTATTTCAGAATTTCGAAAGATACATCTCTCGAAATGTTTTTCTCTGGAATTTGAGAGAGAGAGAGAGAGAGAGAGAGAGAGAGAGAGAGAGAGAGAGAGAGAGAGAGAGACTCTTTAGTAACGTAAGTATAGGTATATTTCTGAATATCACTGAAAAACATTTGGAAGTCAAAATCGGTTGTGCATGCAAAGCTGTGCTAATTAAGAGAACGATGATCTTATTACTCAGTAACTCGAATGAAACTAAAAAAAGTAACGCTTATTAAGAAATGTAATGATGATTATCTAACAACTATTAGCTACTTACATAACAAACACACATCACAATATCAGAGCTTCATTGCAAAACGTAGCACAACAGAAATAAGAACAAGTCGCAGAGGCATTTTCATTCGAATGTCCATCATGTATAAAATGACACGCTGAATACTATAAATGGGGATCACGCACAGTAGTGGTATCTAACTTTGTATATTGACATAACTTGCTATTATGTAACTGACCTTTTCCCCTGAAGTGCATCTATAAAGACTACAGAACACCAGTTAACTGATACGTTACTCTCCGTCAGGGGCGACTGTGAAATACAGCATCTCAGGAGGCAACGAAGACGTCTCTTCAGCAGAGATGAATATTCAGGCTTAGTAACTCGGGGGCGTCTCTGGACCATGAACTGTTCAGCACGGTAAGTCTCTGCTTCCGTGCGTTGTCTGTGCGTCAGTGCATTCCCACAGACACACATAATGGCGTTAAAAAAAGAAAAAAACTGTTCAACATACGATGCAGTTAGAGATACGTTAACAAGTATTACTTCATATTTGACGTTAACTCCACATATTAACATTTTCCCATATAAGTTTAGCTCATATTCTTTTATTTCTCTTTGGAATAAACCAATTATTGGCTGCAAAGATATGTATTCATCAGCATATTAAGATATTAGTATTTACTTTTAAGTTTAGGCCATGTTCTTTATGTTTTCTCTTTGGATTAAACCAAGCAGTGATCACAAAAATATATATTCATAAAAAAACTCCAGAGTTAATAACACCACTGATTTGCATAAACAAACACTCTCCCTATTTTCCTCTGAGATGCCCCGTCATAACAACATCCCCTTCAAGCCTAAGGAGTCATTAAAACATCACATAATATTCACTTCACTTCGCCTAAGTTGCCTCCCTTACCTAATGGAAAGGCAACCCCTTTCCGACCTCATTTACATCATTCAGGCTCTTCCTCGCCCCGTTTTATTAGGTAAGTCTTCCATTTCGTCTTTTGCTGATGTCGTTAGTGTTATCCGGTGTCAGTATTTTGTTAAGCTTCCTTTGATGAAGTGGTCATATGTATAAATTTAATAAGTTTGTGAGGGGAAAATGAGCATTCAAAATGTGTACGTTCATACAGGATTTATAAATTAATGAGCACCCAGTGTAATAATATAAATAGCAATATTAATAACGATAATTTTCACGCCATGATTAATGATATCAAAAGTAATTTGTTCCAGTAACTGACTGTTATTAGTAAAGCAAAGGTCAGTAAACAATGGAGAGAAATTGGCTCTCCAAGTACTCGGGGAACAAATTAGGATTAGGGAAGGTTGGCCTCCCGGAGGTAATATGAATGAG
>JANJGK010000041.1:5313518-5321018 GCA_039081455.1 Macrobrachium rosenbergii
CTGACTCGTCCGTTAACACTCGGACTTGGTTCGAGTATCACATGAAAAATTGGTTCCTACGTTATCAGAATCTAGGCTGGAGTGTTTTGAATTAGTCGAATCGACTTCTTACCTGTTAATGTTGAGAAAAATTACATTTTATTGTTGACTTTCTAATATTTTTATTCTTTAATTATGCTCATGGTTTTCATCTTATTTTGCACAAATGATGTGGGGATGCTAAATATGTCTAAATTTTATAGAAAACTTTAAGCCTCTCCTAAAGTGATGATCTTCGACATCAATCATACTTTCACCATGCCCATTACCCTGTTTTGCAGTGATGGGAAACATTTATTTGGTGGATAGCATGACAATGTAACTCTTCAACCTATAATGGATGCTGATAATCTCATGGTGTTAATGGCTGTTCAGTGTTGAACAGTTTATAAATAAGTGGCCAAACTACTTATAAGCCAGTGATTATTTAGATTACAATTCTCATCAATGGAAAAACATAGACACTGCTGCATTAAACATGGTTAACATAAGTGGTATGCCAAGCGGCAGCTCATTAATCACACTTATTTTTGCTAGCAATCATTTTCTTACCACTGGTTACAAAACTCCCACCGAAAACATCACTTTGCATCTTTTGAAGCGATCATCTTTTGCCTGCAACTTAGTACGTGAGGTATAACTCTAATAAATTCGCGTTTTTCATTTTTTTTTTTTTCAAAAACCTATCTGAGAGCCTGTTACCCGCAAAGGAAGTAAAGAAAAAAGACGCGAGTCTTTGAGGTTTTCATGCAAGAATCTTATATAGTAGTTATCTAATTGCAAATCGTAAAAGACTTTACTTTGAATTTGACAGAATTCGTACGTTCGCAGTTAAGGAAGTATCTAATTTTCAATAATTAAATATGGTTTTAATACTCAGCCTTTCAGTACCTAGAACTCAATATGTAATATTCATCATTAGAATAATGCTATTGAAGAAACGGGATATAATAAAATGTGAATAGAGTGGAGAGAGGCTAAAAGATGATCTATTTAAAAGTATTGGAAAATTCATTGTGGATAATCTCCACAGTAAACAGTAAGGATAATAAAATGTGGCCATTCGGGAAGGGTGAAATCAGGATATTGGTTATCAAATAAAATCAGTGTAGCCATGGAGAACCAATGAGAGAGCTCCTTTGTCCTTATCGTTTATTAACAGTTTCTCATTATTTGCTGATAAGGAAAAGGAGAGATATGTACTTTATCCAAACATACAATTATGCGGTTGCAGTTGGTCTATATTTACCTAAAATTAGAAAACAACCACATGTGTTACAACGATTTATTTTTATGTCAAAAATTTTTTTGATAAAATGTATTTAAAGGTATATTTTTATTAGGTTAAATTTAGTTCTTGAACGAGGATTCTATACACTAAGGCATTATCTAAAATATTTGAATATATTAATCACAAAAAATACACACGCACAAATCGACATAAGGATCTCTGATGATCATTACCTTTATCACTTTAACGTGATGTTAAAAATGTTAAGAATAAAAATTACAGAATCAGTTTGAAATCTAATCTCACTCTCTGTCAATAAAGATTCTCTGACTTAACCCTGAACTGCCTGAAGGATAAAGAGGCATCACATAGATTGAGGTGAAGCAAGTGATCAGTTGCGTAATAAAGGTTAAAAGTTTTCAACTATCGACCATCTGCAATTAACAGGTAGAATGAAAAAACGAAAAAACTGGCGATCGAACGGCAAAGTTCACTGAGAGCGAACGTTAGCGTCATAAAAAGTACCTTCACTACGCCTCTTAACCAAAGACAAGGATTAATAATCTATCTATAATCATGCAGAGCTAATAACATTTTTACAATATACACTTACTTATTGTTCTTGCAAAAGATAGTAAGTGTAGTTTTCGAGTATGACTAATTGATTTTAATATAAATGTGACATAACAATTTGCACCACCTTTGAGTTTTTGCTGTAGAATTACAAGTTATGGCTTTACAACTGTTGACCTAGACACTATCCAGAACAGCGAGAATGACCTGATATTTGGGGTGACCTGATATGTGGAGTTGCCGTAGACCTCAAGACATTAGACCTTTTAGGGGCATAACCTTCCACCAAGGAATGTTCCTGTGTCTTGTAGCAAAGTATGCTATTTTGTATGCAGTGAATTATACAGTGTAAATAATATATAATTTATGTGTTTTCTACAGCTCGGATAAACATTAAATTTTAATTTGGTCACTTCTCATTAATGAATGAAGTTTTAATGCTTTACTATTTTAGCACCAGTGAATCAGAGTATATATCAAGAAATTTCTTTGAATGCAAAACTATAAGTATTAGTTTGGTGCAATGTTTGGAGCTTCATGTTTTGTTTTCGCGTGGAAAGTATATATATATTTATATATATATATATATATATATATATATATATATATATATATATATATATATATATATATATATATATATATATATATATATATATATATATATATAAATCGTGAGATCGCATCTTGGATAGTGTTAAAAGTAGCAACAGAGATTATAGATGCGCGCAGGATGATGTTCAAGGTTGAGGAAATAATCTTATCCAGAGTATCAAAGGTCAAAGTGGAGATCTTCTGTGGGGTAGGAAAGACTATTTCTTTTCGTAAATACATAAAACTGCATAACCCTCATTGGACGGGCATGTTCATATGAGGAATTATAACAGGTTTTGAGCGAACGCCAAGTTAACTCGTATGAGTGTTAATATTGCGCGCCATACGGTTTGGATGAATTTAGCGGGAAAAATGTTCATATCACTACAATGGGCCATAAATGACTTACGGCAACTGCAGCATTCAGTACAGGAGTCGTAACAGGTCTCGAGGTAGATCAGTGTGCCTTCAGATTTCAAGGGGAATAAGCTGCCTCTCTCTAGCTCCAGGACGTATTTTTATTTGTTTGCTCGTAAATATGCCCAGGGATTGCTGTTGGTTTTAGTTCTTATCATTGATAGTAGTTCAGCTATAATTGTAATTTTGCAAAGTAAAGTGCAAAGAAATATTAGAAAAAACATGTATACCTCACAAAAAGTTACTGCATCTCCCCATCTCAGTAAATCTCGAAAATATTTTACAACAAATATACTCAGAATTTGGTGCTGATTTTAGTTCTTATCTGTTATGATATTGTGAATTGTAATTATAACTTTACAAAATAAAATTAAATAAATTAATAGAAAAATCATGTATAACTTTGTAAAATCAGCATATTTTTACGAGTGTTATGGAAAAGAGGCCTCACACAGGGTTGTAAATATTCACTTTCAACTTTCCGTGGAAGGTACAGAAAATATTTTAGGATTTTGCTTCTCACACCATATGCATTTGCGTATCTTCCTCTCTCCATTGGTGTGTTTTTTTTCTTAAATTAGCCAAGTTTAAAGTTTGCCCGGTCTGGGGATGTGCTTAAATATATATTTAGCCCATCCTGTTAAAGTGGCAATGTGCAGAGACTAACTTCATCATCATCTGAGACAGACGTGACCATAGGTTTAGGAGGTTTGTTTTTCGTTACTCCTTTTTGTTTATTCTTAAGGCTCTCATCGACTCTCTTTAAGAACCATTCCCTCGACTCATAAGTCAGTTCAATAACTCGTAATTTTTTACCCACAAAAAGTTGCAAAATTATAGGTTTACTTAGCATGACGAATATCCCCAAACTAACCATAAATTGGATGATGATCTGCAACAAATACTGGAATGATCTGCATGACTTACTGGAAATCATGATTGCAAGAGTCGTCTCCTCACTGCAAAAAAAAAAAAAAAATGAATAAAAAATCACGATCTGTTTGGCAATGGGAACACCTCTATTCACGAGTCCTTGGATGTTTACTTAGCGCCTTCAGTAAACAAACCCAATCTGGTCTGTTTCAGAAGAGAAACTGCGGATCAAACAATATTTAGATGATGCCATCAATCTTTCTTGTTGGTGAAAAATCATCTTTATACCACCAGCAAATCATTTTATAATATGCATTTAATTCTAAGGAATCACTTAGATATTTTTTCTCATTTCCTTTCTTAAATATTCTCATTTAAATTCCAGTAATTTAGTGAGATTTAAATATTCACATAGATGAGTAAGAGAGAATGCAAACGGAAAAAGACTGATATTAAACATATTTGCTGTTGTTTCTAATTGGAAATGAATAGTGATTATGTGACATGCACTGAAGAGCTGACTTTTTTTACCAAATGAAAGAACCTAAGCACAGAACTTAAGTCATAAATATTATAAAAATAGAACTACTACGTGGAATATAGGATGAAGAGAGAGGATCTCTGTCTCAACAGTTAAGAGTATTTAAGGAGAGTGAGAGAGAGATTCACACATGTATATAAAGGAGAAAGTACAAGATGATGTAAACTGGAGCGACAAGGAGACAGACAGCATAAAGCCAAATAAAGACCAAGACACAGAACTTTCAATAATTAGACGGAAAAGATCAGTGAAGCTTTAAGAGGATTATCATCGCTGAAATAAATACGTAACACAGTATGAAAACCGAGAGGAGAGCAGGAGAGGCAATAGGATTAGGATGGAAAAACGGGAATTGGCATGAAAATGTCAAATAACTCAAATAACGTAAGGCAATGCGAAGGTTGGTGTGATGTGTATAGTCTTAGTTCAACAGTAGAACTTACATGAAATATATGTTGTTATTATTGTGTTTATATGTGTGCGTATATATATATATATATATATATATATATATATATATATATATATATATATATATATATATATATATATATATATATATATATATATATATTGTGTGTGTGTGTGTACCCGCGTCAGTGTTTGTTTCAGTATATGAAATCCAGGAAGTGAATGCGAAGGCAACACTGAAAAAAACTAAAGATTTGCAAGAAGCCTGAAAATATTTACGATTCAGATAACAGATACGAACGGAAAGAATAAAATGTAGATTCGTGTAGCGGTATCTTCACGAGCTTTTATGTAGGGGATTACATTTCTTGTTCTACAGACAATACAGAATAAAGGTAATTGCAGGGACTGATCAAGAAAGGAAGAGAGAGAGAGAGAGAGAGAGAGAGAGAGAGAGAGAGAGAGAGAGAGAGAGAGAGAGAGAGAGAGAGAAGGAATAATGTTGCACCTACTTGTTGTTTTAATGTCTAGTGAGGCCTTTGTTATTGCGATCACAAAAGGCATTTTCTTCGCTCTGAGCGTAGCCTTGGAATAATCAGTTAGATTTACTTGGAGCAAAGGATAATTTCAGATTATTATTTCCATAATTATTTACACAAATTGTTTTTGGGACTAAAAGGTACTTTTCGTTTAACCATCCTTGAACCAAAAATTACTTAGTACACTAGGAAAACATGACACGAGTTATTTTTATTTTAATTAGGATATTGCTGCTATGTTGAATAAAGTTCATTATTACGGAACGTTGCACGTCGTAGACCACAATTACTTCGGTTTTAATTGGATATTAATATGAAAATGATTTGGTAGAGGTTATAATGTTTGTGATTACTGTAGTACTGTGAACAATTAGTGTATAATAATATTTTCATGTTATTACAGGTATTTCTTTGGAGAGTATGTCCAGTCATTATAAATCCTTGTATCGCAATTAATTTTACTTCAATTCCTCCAAAACTTTACAAAAAAATTTTAAAAATCTATTCTTTTTTGACACCCTAAGGAAAAGTAGGGGTCGGATATTGCCCCAAAGAACTAATGGAGAATCGAAATCAAGGTTGCTGATATGTGGAAACAAGTCATGATATATCTAAAGGACTTATTCTCGAAATCAGTTAATTAATAAGAAACACAGTACATCCCCATAAGGGAAAACGTCCAAAGCTCGTTAGCTTAAAAAGGGGGAGGGGAGAGTCCCGAGTAATCCAGTAAAGTTGATGAGATCAGTCCTCATTAATGGTATGGATGCGACTGGGAGCTCCGTGATGAGGATTGTCAATCATTCCTGGGAGGGCAGGGAGGGGGGGGGGGCATTATGGGAAGAAAACTGGGTCGTTTCTAAAATTGTTTCGAATTAATTGAAAGTAAATTGTAAAATTTTTTGGTGAGATTCGACAAACGGTTTATATTATGAGTTTTTCAAGCAAAAAAAAAAATGACCAAAGTCGATATAATAAACAAATAAGGTCACAATCAACAGTGACAAAGTTATTTTAAATTGACCTGATACCCTTAAATGATTCATAATTCTACCTCCCATGAAACTTCAAGTAGTAAATTATCACGAAATGGCACTATCAAGTGTCGCTGCTAATCAGACATTTCTAAGTATTACGGATGCGTTCATTTAGAAGGAGGTACACTAAACTCCATCTCGCCAAATATCACTGTAAAATTTACAAACATATGAAAAAGAAACTAAACAAAAATACAATTATTCTCATTATAATCAAAACCTGAAATTTGCCGTGCAAGATCTTATTGATTGACAATGCCTAAGTGTAAGTGTAAAAGATGTCGGTTGTTTCACTTTCCTCTTGGCCATATGCTCTGTTTATATATTATATCACTTTGTTACTACCGTGATAGAAATTGTATGTAGTATGTATGTATGTATGTATGTATGTATGTATGTATGTATGTATGTATGTATGTATGTATGTATGTATGTATGTATGTATGTATGTATGTATATGTATATATATATATATATATATATATATATATATATATATATATATATATATATATATATATATATGTGACAGTACATTTTTATTTCACTGAACTGTTTCTCCGAAAAAATCTGTATGACCATGTATGTGTGTTATTTACTTAGAGATCACGATTCTATGTTTTCTTAGTGGTTATCCAGATTTATCAGATTTTAACATTAAATTATGAATCATTACAGCTTAATATAGCAAGAAGTAAAGGTTTAAATGTTACATAGAAAACAAAATTACATAAGATGCCAAATTACTTGAATTTTTAACGAAAGTAAAGTTGGAGTCCGAATTTTATGGAAAAATAGTAAACTGCTGCCTGACATATTGAATGTTTTGATCCTGCCAATCACGTAAAAAAATTTAAAAAATATAGCAACAATAGCTTAAGAAAACAATTTTATTATTTCGGACACATTTTTAACAAAAGAAAAAATACATGTTTTTCCACACTACTTTTTTTGCATAGCCTTGTGTGATAGTTTGGGTCTCACAAATTCTATGAGTATTTTTCGATAAATCCAGTATTGCGCAAGTATTGTATCTCTTCAAACAATTTATACTGGAAAAAATATTTTTTTTTATCTAATAGGCCAGGAGATGTATTTTTATTACACAGGGAATATTTCATTGTTCGTTTTTTGTATGTAAAACTGTGGTTTCGTTCGTGCAGCTTCGGGTGTTCAGTTGGCTGGCGAGGTTTCGTTTCATTAGACCTGACCAAGGTAACAAATGACAGTTGACCTGAGGAGATC
>JANJGK010000041.1:5326018-5333518 GCA_039081455.1 Macrobrachium rosenbergii
AGGGTTATAAACTTTTATACATAATTTCTCAAAATTATTGTTTCCAGTTATCAAACATTGGTTATATGATTTAGGTATCAGATTCAGACAGTAATACAAGGTCATCTTTCACTAAAATTATTACAACACGGAATGTCTAACAAGGCCTTTGGTGTCAATTTTATTTTTATTTTAAGAAACTTTTTGAAGTTTTTCTTCGGTTATGCTTTAAGAATTTGCAATCCTTTTTTAAAAGTCTAGTGAATAACGAAACTCACAAATGAATGAGATGCAATAATACAATTTTAAAACTCCCGCTCACAGGCACTTTTTTTTAACGATTCTGTTGCTTTGGGAATATCATTCATTTAATATCTGATCTTCATTAATCTGTCATTTTCTATTTTCTCATTCTTCAAAATCGTTCTCCCATTGTATGAAAGTTTTCTATAAGCCCTTAGACCATTTTATGTAGTAAAGGGGATTATTAACCACATTGCACGGCAAAGTAAACTTAATGAAGATTTTTCTGTTGATGGTGTTTTCACTGATTTCTGTCATCTTGACCGAACTTTATAATTTTTCATTTTCCGTTCTTAGAAAGACGATAATTCTAGAAAAAAAAAAGGTCCACGCGCTACATTGCTCTTTTCTAACAACAGTAGTAGAACTTGAAACGATGCAGGGCTCTCAACGATGGAGGTATATATTGCCTGTTTTACAGCAGTAGAGCAGTCTTCATGACTGTTTTATAATGATGAATTTCTAAGGTTATGAGTTTATGACATTATATAACTTGCTGTTCAGGTGATGTGCGCCACTGACTTTACATTACTTCTCTCTCTCTCTCTCTCTCTCTCTCTCTCTCTCTCTCTCTCTCCTCTCTCTCTCTCTTCTCTCTCTCTCTCTCTCTCTCTCGACGAGTGTTTATATGTAAAGATTTTTCCTTATAGATATTTTTTCTTACCTTGTTAAATATTCTTTTTTTATGGTTTTTGATGTAATCCCTTTCCTTTTAATTTTTATTTTCCTAATTACTCCTTCGGCGTTCACTTTCTTGTAAGCTTGCTTAGCAAGTTAATGTCATTATGGACTGTTGTTTTTATTTTATGATCATGTTGTACACAGACACACACACACACACACACACACACACATATATATATATATATATATATAAATATATATATATATATATATATATATATATATATATATATATATATATATATATATATATATATATATATATATATATATATATATATATATATATATATATATGTATATATATGTATATATATACTGTATATATATGTGTGTGTGTTTAGAATCTACTGCTCATTTATTACCAGATACATAATTATGTAATTGTAATAGCCACAATCCCCTCTTAACTTTCTCGAATTCTTCGCGCTTTTTTAGCTACGCTTGTCACTACAAAGCCTTAAGATCCAAGAGCAAGAAATATGAAGAAGTTTTGCACATCAGAATTTCTTCATAATTCTTGCCCTTGGATCTTAAGGCTTTGTAGTGACAAACGTATCCAAAAAAGCGCGAAGAATTCGAGAAAGTTAAGAGGGAATTATGGCTATTACAATTACACACACACACACACATGTGTATATATATATATATATATATATATATATATATATATATATATATATATATATATATATATATATATATATATATATATATATATATATATATATATATACATATACATATATGTATATATATACGTATATATATGCACATATATTGGAATGTAAATGAATTTCGGAAAGGTTTTACAGATTCTTCTATAGAATAATAACAGGCTTGGCAGACGTGAAGCCATTTTCCAACAAAATATTTGTACAAATCACGGTCAAATTGCATGAACTCGGAAGCAAACATGGAGATACATATGTATGAAGGCAATCTCTAAACACGACAGGGTCTCAGACATTCACATCGGCAATGAACAAAACTTTAAAATGGTAATGCATACAAATATCATGATGCACCATTGTTTTCGTCCAGCTAGTAACGAGGCATTTCTCATTTAGGCGTTTGAAAAGTGTAACGTGGCTAATGGTGCAAATGAACGTTGACCCGGCAATGTATCCCTACGATTCTAATGCATTTCTGTAGTTATCGAAACTCAATAGACCCCTAAGGAGATTATTCTATTTTTGATATATTCTTGTTCCTGGAAAGTATTAACTTCAAGCAAATTTTTGGCAGTCTAAAATTAAATATTAGTATGGGGTAAATATTCCAAAAACTTTGAAATAAAAGATGAAAGGGCAGGACTGGGCAACAGATGAACCCCTGTAGAATATTAGTATTTCCCCGTAAATGACCGAAATGAAATATTATTACGGGTTATAATTTAGCATTGGAATGGAGCCACAAATCTCTTCATAATTTGTTTTCAGTGCATTCGTTTGTAACAGTTCAAATCCTAAACGGTCATTAGCATTGTATAGGCATTATAACAATGCTTAAATCTATAGGAGTATGTTTCTGTCATCATTCTGGTGCGAACACACACACACACACACACACACACACACACACACACACACACATATATATATATATATATATATATATATATATATATATATATATATATATATATATATATATATATATATATATATATATATATATATATATATATATATATATATATATATATATATATATATATCTATATATATATATATCTATATATATATATATATATATATATATATAATATATATATATATATATATATATATATATATATATATATATATACTATATATATATATATATATATCACACATTACCACAGGTGAAAAATAAGAGACGGGATATATATATATATATATATATATATATATATATATATATATATATATATATATATATATATATATATATATATACATATATATATATATATCTCACACATTACCACAGGTGAAAAATAAGAGACGGGTGTAGGTCCTGACCGGTTTCGACTTTATTTCCAAGCCATTGACGACGGACTAAAGAAACAGTATTGACGAACATACACAACCGTGTGAGACTACAGATCCACCCACAGGCCGGTGTTAAGTTAGGAGTGGCCTTCAAAACTCTTTTGGCTAAAAATCACAATATACTCTCAGGGGACAATGCTGATAAACGTACCGACCATAGGAGACTACAGATCCACAACTGACAGGTGTCAGGGAGGCGGGTTTTGAAAACTCATTAGCACTGCTGCCCCCGTACTGTGTTTACAAATATGATAACCTTATTTCCATACACCTCTCCTGCCTACCTTAAAATTTGAACAATTTACAAATTTCTTTTCATATTAAGGGATCAAGTTTTACATCCCTTGACTGATATTCATATTATTCCGTACAAAAGTGATTATAATCATCAGTGGATACCACGTGCTCCTACAGATTTTTCTGTGTTCTTTTCCCCATTCGGAATATGCCTTCAGGGATTTCGCAAACGCCCCCACTCAAGCTCATACAATCAAGGAACACCTGAGGTGTCTGCGTGAATGTCGGGATGAACAAGTGATACCAAGATCGATGATAACTAATTCCTTGTTGAAATTAGAAGACCAACCGTTCGGTGAAATATAACGAGTTATATTGGAAAAACATATCAACATCAAGATACTGAAAACCAAAAAGAATTTTGAAGATCTCACGAGAAAAAGAGGACATTTCAATTTGAAGCCTCAGTACCACCAGATTGCAGAGATTCCTACGTGAATATTGTCATGTGAAGATGAGGAGTCAACTGTATCGGAAATTTTAACGTAAACACGACAATAAAATGAAACTGCTGATTGAATGAAGCCCTTGGACCAACAGCGCCAATCATGAATGTGTCGTCAATTTATCCAACAAACATCTGGATAAAAATGTAACTAGTGCCCTGGGGTATGGTTTAAACTTTGCTTTATCAACTGGCGGAAGGAACAGTGCGGAAATTACTAAAGGACTATGCAAATTGGAAAAATATAGTGATTTAACTGGCGAAGAAGTGAACATAGTTAAGGGGGTGATTTATGGAAGTATGAAAAAATCAGACACCACGTCCCAAAAAGATAAAAAATATACACATGAGAGAAGCAGACAAATCAGGTGCTCTTGTAATTTTAAACAAAAATGAATATATAGAAAAAAATAGATAGTCTTTTGGGTGATGATAGCATATATAAAGAATTAAATAAGAACCCGTTAGGCAATATAAACAGTGGTTTCAATAGGAAAGTGAAAAACCTGTTAAAAGGTAACGGCAGTCTTATAAAGAAGTTGTGCGTGACCTCTCCATCGCTACCGTATATGTGTGGTACAATAAAAACCCACAAAACAAACTTTCCTGCCAGGCTTAATATCAGCTCAGTTGGTTCCGCAACTCACAGTCTGGCGAAGTACCTAGTGGATATCCTCAACCCATTGGTAGGTATTATCTCAAATGCCAATATCAAGAATAATGTGGACCTGATAAATAAACTAAATAGTGTAAAGATTAGTGAACCCAGGCTTGTGAGTTTAGATGTAGTATCACTATTCACAAAGCTGCCAGTTGATGATCTGATGGAGTTTTTATCGGAATTATTAGAGAACTCACAGCTGGATATTCCATTTTCTAAAAGCACTTTAACTGAACAGATTAAATCATATGTGAAAGAATATAAATTTGAATTTAATGGTAAATTTTACTCGCAAAATTTTGGTATGGCAATGGGAAACCCTCTATCCCCAGTGTTCAGTAACTTATGTATGGAATTTTTTGAATAGAAAATATTAAATAACATAATTCCCCACAATGTAGCATGGTTTAGGTATGTTGACGACATAATTTGTGTATGGCCAGGGAACAAAGATGTAAATAACTTTTTTTGTCAAGTTAAATCAACTAGTACCATCAACTGAATTCACTATGGAAATGGAAAATGATCGGTGCTTACCCTTTTTGGATGTCCTCACAAGAAGAAATAGTAATCCGCTTAAATATAGTGTGTATAGAAAACCTACTAATATTTCTTTCTATATGCATTTCTATTCAGGACAAAGCAATAAGGTTAAGAAATCAGTGTTTCCATCTATGTTTTTAAGAGCATTACGGGTATGTAGCCCTGAATATATTGATGAGGAAATAGATAAGATTAGGAATACAGGCAAGAAGTTGAAATATCCTGACAGTGTATTAAACAATGCATCAGAAGGTGCAAAAAATACTATGTATCAAAACCAAAAAGTACCTTACAACACAAAAAATTTGCTTGTACTACCTTATAATAATGATATGAAAGATATCCCACATCCTCGTAAGAATTTTAGTGTTAATGTCGAATTTAAGAACAATAAAACAATGAAAAATGTACTTATCAAGAACTCTCCCGACAATACTAAAGGTGTGTACATAAAATTCCATGTAAATCTTGTGACAAATTTATATTGGCCAAATGGGTAAAGCGCTGGAAAAGAGAATAGAACAGCATAAAAAATGTGTGAGATATGCACAGGGGAACAGTGGTATTTTTGTACATGTTAGTGAGAACAATCATGCTTTCAGCTGGGAAGTGGCAAAAAGGATTGTATATTCTAATAACGCACTGGAAAGGAATATCATTGAATCTAACTTTATAAAATAAAGTTACAACCATAATATGAATGTCAGTTAAGGGATGTATAAACTCGATCGTTTAATACCAAAAGACATTTGAAAATTGTTTAGATT
Organism: Macrobrachium rosenbergii; assembly: GCA_039081455.1. NCBI lineage: Eukaryota > Metazoa > Arthropoda > Malacostraca > Decapoda > Palaemonidae > Macrobrachium > Macrobrachium rosenbergii. Next base: position 5,331,737 of record JANJGK010000041.1, read on the forward strand.
TTAAGGTAGGCAGTAGAGATGTATGGAAATAAGATTATCATATTTGTAAACACATTATGGGGGCATTAGTGCTAATGAGTTTTCCAACCCCGCCTCCCTGACACCTGTCAGGTGTGGATCTGTAGTCTCCTATGGTCGGTACATTTATCAGTATTGTCCCCTGAGAGTATATTGTGGTTTTTAGCCAAATGAGTATTGAAGGCCACTCCTACCTTTGCACCGGCCTGTGGGTGGATCTGTAGTCTCATAGGGTTGTGTATGTTCATCAGTACTGTTTCTGTAGTATATATATTTGTGACTTTTAGTGTTGTGTATCAGGCCTTCGTCAATGGCTTGGAAATAAAGTCGAAACTGGTCAGGACCTACACCCGTCTTTTATTTTTCACCTGTGGTAATGTGTGATAAATGAATCACGTACAAAAGTGGTTAATATCATATATATATATATATATATATATATATATATATATATATATATATATATATATATATATATATATGTATATATATATATATATATTTATTTATTTATTTATTTGTTTATATATATATATATATATATATATATATATATATATATATATATATATATATATATATATATATACACTATGTACTGATTATTCAATAAAGAAAGTAGATATCATCGTTTAATTCATAACTTACAGAAGAATTGTGAGAATTCTGACATTTAAACTTCCATTGATTTCTAAGTAAAAGGAATACCTTGAAGTTCTGTATCTAGGAGATGTTTACTTTGCCAAAATATTTTACATCCGCAAAATACAAAGATAAATCTGTGTCACTAAGCGGATTACTTAATCCTTTAAAATAACAAAAATATAACAGCTTAATGATGGACAATTCAAAACTTAAGTATGCATTATTAGTCAAAATTCTGCACACAACTTTGTCAACAGCTGAAGTGGTTATAAATAAACCAGTTGTAATAATTATCTTACTTCGCTACAGATAAACGTAGGGCAGTATTTTGTGACTTTAAAATAGGATAAAACACTGTGTACTTTATGTTATGGGATTTTGTATTTATGAATGAGTGAAAAACAATACAAACAAAATAGTTAACTATGTCAGTGATTATGTGTGTTTCACATGGTTCATTCATACTGTATATTCTGTTGAACACTGTTAAATATAATTATTTTCGGAATAAAAGCTGACTGATGTAAGTTTAAAAAACATATAAATCCCATAGGTCGTTTAAAATTTTAGGTAATCAAATGTTTCAAAGTTAGAATATCATATAAGTAAATAAATCAAATTTTGTAGATGTGCATTATATGACTCATCAGTAAAAATGGCCCCATGATTACGACTTATGAAGATTTTTCAACACGCGAATTTGCAGTCTTTTTATGGTGCAAAATAAAGAAATAAATTAGCCACAACAAACGTTCCATCAGCATTGCATTACTTGTAATCATCTCATTATTCTTATGTAAATATGGATAATAGAATGAATAAAGGATTTATGGAATGGAATAAGGGTAAGCTGTTGGGATGCCAAACGCCTAAACAAGGCTGTTAATAATGAACTAAGCGCACACGGTTACTTGTTTTGTAAAGTAAATATAAATTAGTTTATGTAAATTACAAATATCTATATTTCTAATAAAAATCACTATTAAACATAATTAAAACCACATTAAAGGATTTGAACTTCATTGCAAACACAAATCTCCTTCAGTAACTTCAACTCCAGTAACTTCAACTTCAGAGAAAAAAAGATGTTATGTTGGTGAGGCAAACAACCTTATATAA
>JANJGK010000041.1:5337736-5385236 GCA_039081455.1 Macrobrachium rosenbergii
CCATCTTACACAGGAAGAAAGGGCTAAATCCAAAAAATACAAACTTCCCTCGAATATCACTCTCCTACCCTATCCTTGCTTGCTAGGGAGAACAGAGACACGGACTTTACTGGGAGGTGCACTCTCCTACCCTATCCTTGCTTGCTAGGGAGAACAGAGACACTAGGACTTTACTGGGAGGTGCACATCCTCACGCACTATGGTAATGCAACTCACTAAATTTTTGTAAGCACTTAACTTACTGTTAATAACAGACAAGTGGACACCTTTGTTTTTGTTTTTTAAGGCAATAAAACAGCCCTACAGTAATTACACATTATATATGTACTCGGCTCCACTCGTGCCTGATTAACCTCACACTAATTCAGAATCTGTTTTTCCACCATTTATAGTACTCACTTGGTTTACAGCACAAACAGAGTTATACCCCTACGCTCTTGCACCTTTCTCCCGTCCTACCCCTCTAGTGTCTGTCTCTGTCTCCTCGTCACGACCTCTTCTCTTTCCTTATATAGGGCCTTTGGTTTCTGGAACTATCCGGTTCAGCCAGCCCATCCTTCGTCCAAACCAGTCCCTCGGTACTTCCGTAAGAAACTGCCTGTATCCCTTTTATTGGTAATTTCGTAACCGATCATTCTCCGTATAGTGGAAAGGAAAGAAAGACTTATATTAGACTGATAAAATTATTATTATGAACAAAAAAAAAATTATGGTTATTATGTTACGTAAATGTAACATTGCCTCCCCATATGGAAAAGAAAATTCTTGAATTTTCGCAACATTACAGTCGGCTTAAGTAATCTCCCCCCACATTATCACTACCCTTAATGTAATGTATACTCATTTTAAACTGTTGAAGTGAAGAGCCCATCTCATTAATCTTCCATTAAGGGGTTTTGCAGTATCTAAATATGTTAACGGACGGTGATCCGTTTCCAAGATAAACTGCTTGCCATACAAATATGGGTAGAACTTCTTGGTAGCCCATTGGTTCTGCATCAAATTTAACAACTTTATTTAGCTGCCTCAGATCCAAACATAACCTAACCTTTCCATCTTTCTTTGGAGCTACACACATTGGGGAAGAATAGGAAGAGTTTGAAGGTTCAATAATATTTAAATCTTTCAAATTTTGCAGTTCCTTACTTACCACTGCCTGTAAGTGATACGGAATGGGGTAAGGTTTTGCTCTTACGACATCGGGATATTCCAATTCAATGTGACAAACTTGTTTTGGTGTTTTTCCTGGGACATCTGTGAAACGGTCTTGGAATGTTTTACACATTTTGCGAGCGTCAGCTATCATCGATTCTGTCAGGTGCTCATCCAGATTAACATCCCTCCAAGTTTCCTGCTGAGTGTGATTGGGTGTTGTATAGGCCTCTCCAACCAAGTCTCCTTCCAACACTGCTAAAGAAGCCTTATGTATCTCTTCTGGATCCCTATAACCATATCGTTTTAACATATTTATGTGAAATTTCCTGGGAGTATTATTCACATCAATGACATAGTTAAGTCTGTTGCAAACCTTAGTTACCTTATAAGGCCCTTTCCACTGAAGCAATAACTTATTATTGTTAGTTGGTAGCAATAAAAGAACATCATCACCAACTTTTAACTTCCTATTTTTAGTTTTCAGATCATAATACTTCCTAGCTCTATCTTGGGCATTATGAAGTCCTTCACTAGCTAACCTGCAAGTATCCTCAAGTCTCTCTCTTAGATTAAGAACATATTCGTAAGATGTCCTCACCTCGGGTTCTTCAATATTCTCTGTCCACAATTCCTTAAGAAAGGTTAAAGGTCCCCTAACAGTATGGCCATAGACCAACTCAAAAGGCGAAAACTTAGTACTAGACTGAGGTAGCTCTCTATAGGCAAATAATAATGGTGCCAAGAATCTATGCCACTCCTTTGGTTGTTCGCTACACATCCTTTTCAACATTTTCTTAAGAGTACCATTGAATCTCTCCACCAGGCCATTACACATAGCATGATAAGGAGTAGTGTTAATAACCTATAAAATTCCTCCATGATTTCTGAAGTAAATTGTGTTCCTCTATCAGACAAAACCTCTCGAGGTATACCAATCCTACAACATATTTCTAGTAATGCTTCTGCAACCGCCAATGAACCAATACTAGATAAAGCTACCGCTTCAGGATACCTTGTTGCAAAATCAACAACTGTTAAAATATATCTTGAGCCATTTGAGGATCTAGGTTCAATAGGACCCACTAAATCAACCCCCACTCTAGCAAAAGGCTCCCCTACTACAGGCATCTTTCCTAACCTAGCTTTACCCACTCTACCCTTGTCTACAGTACGTTGGCAAATATCACAAGACCTAATATATCTAACTACTTCTCGAATAACACCAGGCCAGTAGAATTTATCCAAAATGCTATTTTTGGTTTTGTCAATACCAAGATGACCACCCACCAATCCTGAGTGGGCCAGTTCCAATACTGTTGATCTGAATGCACTAGGAATAATTAACTGTTCTTTAAAATTGTCTCCTACCTTTACCTTTCTATAAAGGATTCCTTTCTTAAAAATATACCCTGAAACTTCACTTCCATTTCTTCTGCTGAACTCCCGACCTTCTCGAGCGTACAACTTTATTTTCATGAGGCTAGTGTCTTCCTCCTGAGTTTCCGTGATGGACTTAGTTTTCATGAGATCCAACACTTCAGTTACTTTGAGTTTAGGGGTCTTATTGGTCTGCTGGCTTCTTGTGGTAACTGCACCAGCATGACTATCCAAGTCCTGGCCTAGAGTTGCCCCAGGTATTTCACCAATGATTAAATCATACAATGGGTTTTCCAAACAAGCTGCGAGGGTTTTACCTGTAAAATACGGACACTTCACAAAAATTTCAGCTTCTTGATACACATAAACTTCAGAATTAGCCATAACAACATTAACTAATTTACCTGTAAACTTATCCTTGTTTACCAGGCTTTTCCTTACTAATACAGTAGTGCAGCCGGTGTCCCTCATCACTAACACGGGCGTTCCCTCAACTTCCCCAGGGGCTGTATTTAGTTTCTCTCTTTCACTGGCACTACTTCCACCACAGACTACTTTAAACCCTTTCCCTTCTTTAATAATCCAGCCATCGGCATTCATAATTTCTTTAGGATCAACTTTGACAAAAGTAGCTGCATGTTCAGAGCTATCAGCTTGATTCTTACCTTTAGAACCATTACTGTCCTTGGGGATAACTTGTTCCTTCAGCACAGCAGCTGAAGCCTTACCTTTCTTTTCAGGTGCACTTATTTTTCTGCCACCACTACCTTTGTAATAGCAATCTTTTGCCCTATGTCCAATCTTTCCACAAACAAAACAGTTAAGACTTGTACCTGACAAATTAGGCGGATTACCACTACAGACTTTACTTTGCACCTCCGGAGTAATCACAGACTTATTGGGAAATTTTTGCACAGGATAACCATGAGCCTCAATATATCTGTCAGCACTTGCCAACATTTCCTGAAGGGATTTCAACTTCCTTTCTTTAAGGAAAATACTTAAATTACGGTCACAAGCTTCAAAAAATTGTTCCCTCAAAATTAAATCCTCAAAGGAATCAAAGTCTTTACTACATTCATCCATCTCCAACCATCTATGCAACAATTTTTTCATACGCGCTGCTAAATGTTGAGCTGTTTCACCTCTAACCAACTTTGAACTACGAAATTTTTTACGGAATCCTTCAGAAGTACAATCAAAACCCTTTAAAAGAGCAGCTTTTACCTGTTCATAACTTTCTGCATCTGTAGCAGTTAACTGATGGTAAATTTCCAATGCCTTACCTTGAAGTAGGGATGCCAAGCTAATTGCCCAAACCTCATTCTTCCATTCAGCACTGGTAGCAAATCTCTCAAATCTTTGGAGGTAAGCATCAATGTCATCAGTTTTATCATTGAACACTGGTAACTTGGGTAGCTTAGCTTGTTCTAGGCCTCTGGTAGTTCCATCGGAGGACCCAGGTAGACGAGCCAGTTTGAGCCTTAACTCTTCCTTTCTTATTTCCTCTTCAGCCTTAACCTTAGCTAACTCTACTTCTTTAAGGGCCTCTGCTTGAGCCTGAGCTTGAACTGCTAGAGCCTGAGCCTGAGCTGCTTGTATTTCCAGCTTTTTCAATTCTCTTGCCTCTGCTCTCTCATGACGCTCCATTTCAGCTTTCTCTTTCTCTATGATAAATGCTCTCAGCTCTTCACCCTCTAAACCAATCTCCTTACCCAGCCGAATCAACTTCTCCAGATCCATCTTCATTTATTCCACTCCAAGCCAGCACCAGATAAGGGTCCCTGTTCGGGCACCACAATATTGTCGGTGGATGGTTTTCATCAGCAAGTGATGAGACCCTCCGGAGTGTTTTTTACTGGCTAGGAATTAGGAAGTGGAAGTAAGAACAGCTTTAATAGTTAATAAATTTATTTATAAAAAAAAATATATTAACGCATTTACTAATAAACGTCCTCCCAAACCAAGGAATAGCGGATGACATACTTTGGAGACAATATATAACATTTTAAACTCTTACCACTGATAATGCAATACCAGTTTTTATATACAATAACCTGCACCAAAACTTTAATTTAGTAATAACTTCCATTAGTTACAAATTCCTACTTCACTAGGCCAATCAGGATTGAACAAAATCACTATCTTCCCTACCATGAACTACTCACCAACGGTATATACAGGTATTCCCTATTTAGTAACCAACTCACGATTCATAGCCTAAATCCTGCCAAGCCTACCTTGAACTAATTTGTTCCTAGCCTTAGTATATTTCCAGGCATATCCCCAGTTACTTAGCTAGTATTAGGGTACTACCCTTCTTAGTTTAAATCCCATCTTACACAGGAAGAAAGAGCTAAATCCAAAAAATACAAACTTCCCTCGAATATCACTATCCTACGGGAGTTGGACTCGCTGTTTACAGAAACAATATAAAAAGCCAAGCCTCTTTACATAACAAAGCATCAGTGTTCACTGCTGAATTACTAGCAATAAAAACAGCATTAACAACTATATATGAAAACCAGTTTAATGAAGTAACCATCTTTAGCGATTCACTAAGTTCAATAAATGCAATAAACTCTTATACTCCAAAAAATCAAATTATAAATGAAATTAGACATACATTACATGAAATGAAAATGCAAAAGATATCTGTTACTCTATGTTGGATACCATCTCACATCGGATTAGAAGGCAATGAAAAAGCTGACACCTATGCAAAAGAGGCTAGAACACTGCCAATATCAGCAGAATTATCACCATTAGAAGATTATACTAGATACAGTAAAGCGGTGATTAAGAAGAAATGGCAAAATAACTGGAGGGAAAGCAATCTTAACAATAAATTAAGAGAAATAAAAGAAACTGTAGACCCGTGGCCATCATCCTATCAGAATTGCTGCAGGTTTTCAGTAATGTTGACACGGCTAAGAATTGGTCACACTAAACTGACACATGGTTACCTGATGAGTAACCCCCATGCCCCTATACCTATGTGCGAAATATGTAATATACAAATAACAGTAAAGCATATTTTAAAGGTATGTCGAAAATATAGAATCCAAAGAGACATTTTATTTAGAAGATATTCCTTTAAAGATATACTGTCAGAAAATGACAAATTTTCACTTTTTAATATTTTAAAATTCCTTAAATTTAGTCATTTATACGATAAAATATAAGATTCATAAAATAATTTATAATATATTCCTAATTAACTTAATTAGTTCTTAGATAAACGTATGTCGCTAGGTTTAATTAAATTATTAGGGTTTAAATAGCTTGTCTAATCCTTCGGGCCAGCCCTAGGAGAGTTCATGTTAACTCAGTGGTCTGGTTAAACTAACGTTAAAAAAAAAAAATAAAAATAAAAAAAAAGAACAGAGACACGGACTTTACTGGGAGGTGCACTCTCCTACCCTATCCTTGCTTGCTAGGGAGAACAGAGACACTAGGACTTTACTGGGAGGTGCAATCCTCACGCACTATGGTAATGCAACTCACTAAATTTTTGTAAGCACTTAACTTACTGTTAATAACAGACAAGTGGACACCTTTGTTTTGTTTTTGTTTTTTTTTTAGGCAATAAAACAGCCCTACAGTAATTACACATTATATATGTACTCGGCTCCACTCGTGCCTGATTAACCTCACACTAATTCAGAATCTGTTTTTCCACCATTTATAGTACTCACGAGTTATACCCCTACGCTCTTGCACCTTTCTCCCGTCCTACCCCTCTAGTGTCTGTCTCTGTCTCCTCGTCACGACCTCTTCTCTTTCCTTATATAGGGCCTTTGGTTTCTGGAACTATCCGGTTCAGCCAACCCATCCTTCGTCCAAACCAGTCCCTCGGTACTTCCGTAAGAAACTGCCTGTATCCCTTTTATTGGTAATTTCGTAACCGATCATTCTCCGTATAGTGGAAAGGAAAGAAAGACTTATATTAGACTGATAAAATTATTATTATGAACAAAAAAAAAATTATGGTTATTATGTTACGTAAATGTAACAGAGAATAATTACCCATTGTTTAAAAATTATTGAAAACATTAATAATCAATTATACAAAATCATTTACCTTTCATCCCATTCAATTATACTATTATTCAATGGAACATAAACGGTTTGAAAACAAGAATGCACTTGGTTGAAAACAAGAAGACTCCTAAAACAACATGAACCAATGTGCATATGTTTACAACATGTTAATAATTCAGTTCCATCAATATGTAATTACTTTCTAGCCTTTCTCCGTTTCAGGAGAAGGCAAGTTAGGAACAGCAATATATGTTCATAATCGTGTAACGTATGATAAAATTACAGTTAATAGTAATTCATTTCAAATTTCTTCAATTCGCCTGCATCTAACAAACAAATCTAGCTTTTTAGTCTGCAGCCTTTATAATCAACCTAATGAAAATTATGATATGGCTGATTTATCAAACATTTTATCACAGTTCAATGAACCTATTTTAGTTTTAGGTGATTTTAATGCTCACCACCCTTTATGGGATGCCAGTATCATAGATGCAGATAGAGCAGGTAAAGACATAGGAAATCTAATACTTAATTACAACTATTGTTGTTTAATGAAAATGAAACCCCAACATACTTTTCAAAAACTCATGGGACCCTATCATCTGTAGACCTGTCTATTTGTTCCACTTCATTAGTAGACAGATTGGAGTGGAATACTCTAGATGATCTTTATACCTGTGATCACTACCCAATTGTAATCACATGTCTTGAAGATAATCATCAACAATTTATACCAAAATTTAATTTTAAAAAAGCTGATTGGGAAAAGTATAATTTAGTTACCAAAAATGTTTCCCCTTTCCAAAGTAATAATGATCACAATGAAATTAATTCATATTTTACAGATTTTGTAATTAGTTCTGGGCACAAATCAATACCAATGACTACTTACAAACCAAAAATAGATCCTGTTCCATGGTGGTGTAAAGAACTTTCAGAAATTGTCAAACTGAAGCACAAAATAAGTAGGCGATTAGACAGACTAAACCAAAGATATAACAAATTATGTAAAAGTAACAGATATACATTGAAAGTCTTAGTGTTAATAGCATTGGAAATTGATTATATCAAACCTTTATTGGATAAAATATCTGTTCAATTCAGGGAAAAAGTAATTAGTAATAGGAAGTCCTCTTGGGATAATTACGTTTCCAATTTCTCAAATGACAGTTAAACAAATGTGGGATAGATTTCGAAAAATTAATGGCAAATATAGTCGATCACCTAGATCCCCAATATTACATAATGGAGAAAGAGTTCATGATTTAAAAGAAATATCAAATATAATAGGTCGCCACCTAGAATCAATAAGTAATAGCTTGAATTTAGACGAACATTTTCGAAACAGAAAAAGGAATGAAGAAAAATCTATAATTAATTTTGAAACAAGTCAACAACTATACTACAATGTCCCATTTACATTAGAAGAATTTGATGCTGCATTAAAATCTTGTAGTAACTCTGCCCCAGGAAAAGATATCTTTTTTGAACTTCTTATACATCTTAACATTAAAGCCAAAGAATAGTTATTGAAATTTTATAATCACCTGTGGAAAAAGAAACTACTTCCCAAAGCATGGAAACATGCTGTAGTAATTCCTATACCCAAACCTGGCAAAGATCCAACATCAGTAAATAATTATAGGCTTATATCACTAACTAGTTGTCTTTGTAAACTCATGCAAAAAATGGTAAATAATAGACTCATATGGTATTTAGAGAAAAATAAAGTCTTAGCCGCCACTCAGTCTGGAAGTAGGAAAAATCATTCAACTTTAAACTCACTAACATCACTAGAAGATCAACTCAAAAGAGGATTTGTACAAAAGAAAATCGCTGTTGCAGTCTTATTTGACATTCAAAAAGCTTATGATACAACATGGAGACATTTAATTATAAAAACTCTATATGACATAAATCTAAGGGGTGAACTCCCAATTTTCATACGAAATTTCCTAACAGAAAGAACATTTCAAAATAGAATTGAAACGGTATTATCGGAAACATTTGAAATAAAAGAAGGTATCCCTCAAGGAAGCGTATTAAGCAGCACATTTGCACTAACTATCAATAATATAGTTAAAACACTTCCAAAAGATGTAAACAACAGCTTATATGTTGATGATTTTGCCATTTTTTACACTTCAAGCAACTTGCGCCACATCGAAAGAATCTTAAATATCTCCATAAATAAAATTGAACAACGGGCATTATCTGTTGGATTTAAATTTTCTGATAAAAAACGCAAGCAATAGCATTTTATAGGGATAAACGTTGGCTCAGAAACGAAGATATAGTTCTTACCATGAATAACACTCCCATCCAATTTTATCCAGAAGTCAAACTCTTAGGCCTATATTTTGACAATCATTTGAACTGGAAGGCCCATGTAAGACATACCAAAGCAAAGGCCTTAAAATCTTTAAGTGTATTAAAAAAATTAGCTCACACTTCATGGGGTGCTGACAGAGATATTTTATTGAAACTTTATAAGGCTACAGTTCTACCAATATTAGAATATGGCAGTCCAATTTATAGCTCTGCTAGTGAGACTATTCTCAAAATGCTAGATCCAGTACATCATCTTGGGATTCGGTTAGCCACCGGAGCATTCAAATCATCACCAGTCCAATCCTTGATTGTAGAAAGTGGAGAAATGCCACTATCTTATAAATTCAAAATAACAACGATGTGCAGAGGTTTAAAAATTATAAATAGTCCAGCAAAAACCAAATATTTATTTAAAAAACCAGGTTGATTCTGGAATACAAAAATTACCCCATCCTTTCCCTATTAGAGCTAATAGAGTATTTATTAACAATGATCTTTATAATATTAACAATGATCTTTATAATATTAGATTTTACAATTTTAACAAAATAATGCCTCCATGGATGATGAGTGCTCCCCATATAGGTAACAAACTATGTACAATACTAGTTAATAAATTGAATAATCCACTTGCTATGAAACTATATGCTCTGGAACATATCAAGGGACAGTAATAATCATTTATATACTGATGGTTCCAAAGATGATATGGGAGTTGGACTCGCTGTTTACGGAAACAATATAGAGCCAAGCCCCTTTACATAACAAAGCATCAGTGTTCACTGCTGAATTACTAGCAATAAAAGCAGCATTAACAACTATATATGAAAACCAGTTTAATGAAGTAACCATCTTTAGTGAATAAATGCAATAAACTCTTATACTGCAAAAAATAAAATTGTAAATGAAATTAGACTTACATTACATGAAATGAAAATGCAAAAGATATCTGTTACTCTATGTTGGATACCATCTCACATAGGATTAGAAGGCAATGAAAAAGCTGACACCTATGCAAAAGAGGCTAGAACACTCCCAATATCAGCAGAATTATTACCATTAGAAGATTATACTAGATACAGTAAAGCGGTGATTAAGAAGAAATGGCAAAATAACTGGAGGGAAAGCAATCTTAACAATAAATTAAGAGAAATAAAAGAAACTGTAGAACCGTGGCCAACATCCTATCAGAATTGCCGCAAGTTTTCAGTAATGTTGACAAGGCTAAGAATTGGTCACACTAAACTGACACATGGTTACCAGATGAGTAACCCCCATGCCCCTATACCTATGTGCGAAATATGTAATGTACAAATAACAGTAAAGCATATTTTAAAGGTATGTCCAAAATATAGAATCCAAGGAGACATTTTATTTAGAAGATATTCCTTTAAAGATATACTGTCAGAAAATGACAAATTTTCACTTTTTAATATTTTAAAATTCCTTAAATTTAATCATTTATATGATAAAATATAAGATTCATAGAATAATTTATAATACATTCCTAATTAACTTAATTAGTTCTTAGATTAACATATGTCGCGAGTTTTAATTAAATTATTAGAGAATTTAAATATCTTGTCTAATCCTTCGGGCCAGCCCTGGGAGAGTTAATATTAACTCAGTGGTCTGGTTAAACTAACGTTAAAAAAAAAGTAGGTGATTTTAACGCTCACAACCCAATATGGGACTGTCTTTGTACAAACTCAAATAGAATAGGTAGTAAAATAGAAGAGTTCATGGATTCCAACAACATGTGCTGTATACATGATGACGAAATTAGTACATATTTTTCAAAAGCACATGGAACATTTTCCTCAGTAGAATTAACTCTATGTACAACAAGCATAGTTGACAGAGTGGATTGGAATACAGTTGATGACTTGCACACCAGTGATCATTTCCCAATATTAATTTCCTTATTGCAAAATAATCCTGCAAAACATGTCCCTCACTATAACATATATAAAGCAGATTGGAAGCAATATGAAATGCACACTAGAAATATCCCACCATTTGAATATTTAAAAGACCATAATGAAACTAATAAATTTCTTGTTGATTTCATTAAAAATGCTGCTGATAAAGCAATACCAAAGTCAAAACCCCATCCAACAAAACACAAAGTTCCCTAGTGGTCTGATGAGTTAACAGAATTAGTAAATATAAAACACTCAATAGGGAGACGATTAGATAATTTGAATAGAAAGTTAATAAAATGAATAAAAAATTACCGATATTAGAAAGAACTTTACAAAAAATTACTGTATTATTACTAGAAATTGATACATTAAAACCTGTATACAACAAAATACCTGCAAAATTTTAAAAAGTAATTCAAGGAAAAATCATTTCATGGAGAAAATACGTATCAGATGTCTCTAATAATACTCCCATACAAAAAATACGGGAAAAATTCAGGAAAATAAATGGTACCCATGTCAAACCACCTAGACATGCTATATTAAAAGATGGTAAAAGAACACTTGATCCAAAAGAAATACAAGTAATATAATGGGAGAAAATTTAGCAAATGTAAGTAGTGATAAGAATTTAGATGAACACTTCCGCACAAAAAAATAAAATAGAATTAATAACAATAAATTTTGAAACAATTGACGATATATATTATAATAGAAAATTGAGTATGTCAGAGATGGAATATGCTCTCGAACAGCAATAAATCTGCTCCTGGAGGTGACAATATTTGTTTTGAGATGATCTGCCACTTAGCACCTTTGGCAAAGTCATACTTTTTAGAGTTTTATAATCATTTATGGCTTCGAAATTTATTTCCAGATGAATGGCGTAAAGCTATAATAATTCCTATACCCAAACCTGGAAAGGATCCCAGAAATGTAAATAATTACAGACCAATTTCTTTAACAAGCTGCTTACGCAAATTGTTAGAGAAAATGGTAAATGCTCGACTAACATGGCACATTCTAGAAAATAAAATTTTAACTCCCACTCAGTTTGGGTCACAGTGTAACAGATCTACATTGGATTCTCTCTGTACCCTAGGAGACCATATACGTAGAGGTTTTGAATGAAAACAATTTACTGTAGGTGTCTTTTTTGACATTGAAAAAGCATGCAATACTACATGGAGGTATGCTATATTAAAAACATTACAAAACAACAACACCTGTGGACGTAGGTTTATTCAGAACTTTTTGACAAATCACAATTTTCAGGTGAGAATTGATGATGTTCTGTCCAGAACATTTCCACTTGAAAATGGTGTTCCACAGGGAAGCGTCCTTAGTGGCACACTGTTTACTTTAGCAATTGAAGATATCAGTAAAAATCTACCTACTGGCGTTAAAAGTAACCTGTACAAGGATGATTTTGCCATATATTATTCGGCATCCCGAATAAAACATGCAGAACGAATCGTTAATAAAAGCATAGTAAAAATAGATGAATGGGCCTCAACTGTAGGCTATAAATTTTCCATAGATAAAACTCAAGCAATCATGTTTTATAAAAATAAAAATTGGTAAAAAGGTGAAGAAATAGATTTAAAAATCAGAAATCATCGTATACCAATTGGCCAAACAGTGAAATTTTTGGGATTATTTGATACTTGAACTGGAAAGGCCACATTACATATATAAAATCTAAAAGTAAAAGAGCATTAAATTAATACATTAGAACCTCTATATAACAAAATATCTGCAAAATTTAAAAGATAAGTAATTCAAGGAAGAATCATTTCATGGAGAAAATATGTATCATATCTTTCTAATACTCCCATACAAAAAATATGGGAAAATCCAGGAAAATAAATGGTACCCAAGTTAAACCACCTAGACATGCTATAATAAAGGATGGGAAAAGAATGCTTGATCCTAAAGAAATAAGTAATGTAATAGGCGAAAATTTAGCAAAAGTAAGTAGTGACAAAAATTTAGATGAGCATTTCCAAACAAGGAAAAATAATATAGAGTTAATAACAATAAATTTGAAACCATAGAAGATATTTATTATAATAGAAAATTTAATATGGGAGAATTAGAATTTGTTGAACAGCAATAAATCTGCCCCTGGAGGTGACAGTTTTTGTTTTGAAATGATCTGCTATTTATCACCTTTGGCAAAGACATACTTGTTAGAGTTTTATAACCACTTATGGCTTAGAAATTTTTTTCCTGATGAATGGCGTAAAGGTATAATTATTCCTATCCCCAAACCTGGAAAAGAGCCCAGTAATGTAAACAATTACAGACTAATTTCTTTAACTAGTTGTCTATGCAGATTACTAGAAAAATTGGTAAATGCTCGACTAACATGGCACATTCGAGAAAACAAAATTTTGACTCCCACTCAATTTGGGTCACAATGTAACAGATCGACACTGGATTCTCTATCCAACTTGGAAGACCACATATGAAGAGGATTTGAACGAAAAGAATTTACTGTAGCCGTTTTTTTTTTATATTGAAAAGGCATATGATACTACATGGAGGTATGCAATATTAAAAACATTACATGAAAATAACATCCGTGGACATTTACCTAGGTTTATCGAAAACTTTCTGACAAATCGCACTTTTCAAGTGAGAACTGATGTATTGTCAAGTACATTTCCACTTGAAAATGGTGTTCCACAAGGAAGTGTCCTTAGTGGCACACTGTTTACTTTAGCAATTAATGATGTCAGTAATAATCTACCTATTGGAATCAAAAGTAACTTCTACATGGATGGTTTTGCCATATATTCAGCATTTCGCATAAAACATGCAGAGCGTATCATTAATAAAACTATAGTAAAAATAGATGAATGGGCCTCATCTGTAGGCTTCAAAATTTCTGTGCAAAAGACTCAAGCAGTAATGTTTTATAAAAATGAAAAGTGGAAAAAAGGTGAAGAAATAGATTTAAAAATCAGAAGTCATTCCATACCAATTGGCCAAACAGCAAAATTTTTGGGTTTAGTATTTGGTACTTGAACTGGAAAGCCCACATAACATACATGAAATCAAAATGTAATAGAGCATTAAACCTAATTAAAAAAGTACTTGGGGAGCCAATAAACATACCCTTACTTTATAAAGCAACAGTACTGTCTATTGTTGATCATGGAAGCGAAATATATGGCTCAGCATCAGACACAATGCTGAAAACGGTAGACCCAGTTCGTAATGAAGTTCTAAGAATATGTTCAGGAGCTTTTCGAACATCACCAACATCTTCTTTACAAGTTGAATATGGTGAATTACCTCTGTCTCTCCATAGAGAGCTAGTAACAATGAAGAGTGCTCTGAGAATTCAGACAAATGATTCTCCAACCAAAAAATTTTTTGGATTAAGAGATGTGTTCATAAACAATCATCCACCTTCTTTCCCAATTAGAGCTAGGAGATTGTTTGAGTCGCTAAATATAAATATATACAATTTCCTTTAATATTAAAATTACCTCCTCCTTGGACAACGAATAAAATGAGAATTTGTACACACTTGAAATGTTTATCAAAAAGTCATTCATATACTCCAGAATACCATAGACAACATGCAGTAGAACATATAATCCGAAAAGATCCACATTACGCAATATACACTGACGGATCTAAGTCAGAATACGGAGTGGGATATGCTGCAGTATCCCCAGACAAAACGTATCAGTTCTCTCTACCAGATAATGGCTCAGTATTTACAGCTGAGTTATGTACAATAGTATCAGCCATAAAAATAATCAGAGAAGCCTCATGTATTAATTTTGTGATTTATAGCGACTCCAGAAGCGCTATAGAGGCCATTCAAAGCTGTAATAAAAAAATATTGTACAATATATAAATTTCTCACTCCATAAATTGTATAATAAGAGAAAAAGTATTGAAATATGTTGGATCCCTGCCCATGTAGGGATTAAAGGAAATGAAGAGGTTGATAAAGCAGTTAAAGAAGTGGTCCACATGACTAGACCCCTCGAGTAGGACGCCTTGACGAGGTGAGGGGCTAAGGGACCCTGGCCTTTGGGCCCGGGTCCTGACGAATCATCCTACATAGTTTTTGGTTTAAATGGCGTGGACATTTCCACATTCGCAAAATTTTACTGCTTAGGCGAGTCTAAGGGATCGTTTTTTGGAAGGGGTTCGCATTCGAAGCTAATTGTGGGAGTTGTGGTGGTTGAGTCGCCACCTGAGATAGTTTGGACCTAAGAGATGGTGATGGGATTTTTCCCATTGCTATCTTGAGGGCGGAACCATCTCCGGAGATCAGCCCATCGGAATCCAGGGGGGGCTGGTTTTTGGAGGTGGGACTCCTGGCTTTTGTCCGGAAGCCCACCAGTACGGTTGGAGTGGGGAGTCAGTCCCCATTAGTGGGGGCAGAACTCCCAGCAGGCGGATTGGCTTATACCTGGGCCACTGCAAGCGTACTGGTGCTATCCTGAAAGGGTAGGGTATGGGGTGGACTGTTGGGAGTCAACTCTCACTTGTGCCACTGGTGGAGAATGCGAATACCTGACTGATCTACGATACTTTCTTGATATGACCAAGCAGTTTTGGGTGGGTGGATGAACCAGTTTGTGTGTGGTGGTCTGATGTGTGCATGCTTGGCATCTTGGGGTCTCTTTGTGGGCTTTGGGAGTGTGTTGGGGTGGGGAAGCTGAGCAGTAGAGCTGCCCAGTTTGTCCTTTTTGATATGCTGTCGGGGTCTGTGCGGGGGCTCTTTGGTGTCGGGTGTGCACTTTTTGGACCTTTGCATGTGGACTGGTTTAAACTTATGGATTTGGCTTTTAGTTCTCCCTCCCCTGGATCCGATGACTTAACGGCACTGGCAACGACTTCTGGCATGAACATGGATACGGGCTTGGCTGTTGGACAGAACCAAACACTGAGACACCAGGGTGTTAATAAATCTGGTGGATTTGATTCAAATAATAGGGTCCTTTATTGCACTAATGTAAACTTATCATTAGATTACGAATGTTTATACAGTGTAGTGAAACAATTCGGCAAAGTGGAAAGAATTAAATTAATTCTAGAAAAACATAAGCAGTCATTTTGTGCTTTTATCAAATTTTCCTCTCCCTTGGAAGCTAGTGAGGCACAAGAAAGACTCCATGGCCACATTCTAAATGACTCAGTTGTCAGCACGAAAGTGTTTTCAGTGAAAAACTTGAATGATGAGCCATTTGACTTTGTTCCAAAGGCTGAAGAACATGGACCAGTCCCATGTACCAGAGCTCTTCCTCCCCCTTTATGGCATGTTGCTATCTACAAGGAGGGAGGGAAAAATTTGATAAAAGCTGCTGACTGCATTGAGAGCAAGGTTGGTTCCATTCCCATTGGAAATTTAAAACGGTATGGAAAGAACCTTCTAATAAAAGCTGGAAATGAGACTCAAACAGTTCTGTTATCTAACTTTAAACCTCCTGAAAGTGGAAATATTGAATCTATTTCATCTCACAGATTCTTTAATACACTGAAAGGAGTAGTTTACTCAAAAGATTTGCATGTTTTTAAAGAGGAGGAGATTCTCCATCGATGCCCTCCTTGTGTATCTCATGTAAAAAAACTGGGTGGTGATGCAGCTATCCTTTTAACCTTCTCCTCCAATTACCTACCTGATACCATCATTGTTGGCCATGAGAGGATGCAGGTTAAAAAATATAAAAGAAGTCCTAGACAGTGTCGCAAATGCTTTGAATATGGCCACATTCAAAACTTTTTGCGATAACAATAAAAGATGTCCTGTGTGCTCTGCAGAGCACGATAATTTTGATGATTGCAAAGCAGCCCGATACTGTTTTCTTTGCAAGGGTGATCACACACCAAACTCTAGGGCTTGTCCCAGATATAAATTTGAGCAAGAAGTGTTGGCAGTGGCAGATAATGAACATATCAGCATTAGTGAAGCAAAGCGCACGGTAATGGGGGCAAACAAAAGTGCCAACATTACGTATGCTTCTGTAATAAAACTTATGAAAACTTCCAACAATGTAAGGCCACCAATAACTGTGTCTGATAGAAGATATCACAAACCTGGTATTTCTCGAACCATAAATAATAATGAAAATCTCCAAACTGGTGAGAAACTTTCGTCGGCAAGTGCTTTGAAGTCCAATAGCAAAAATTGTACTTCCAAAAGCACAGAAAATTTATCTTCCACCACATCCACAGCTGTCGATTCATCTCCAAAAATAAGGGTGCCAAAATCAGCCAATAATTCAGGAAAATATTCTGAAAATACTTCAAACCAAAATAAGCTACAGGAACAATCCCAATTAGATAGAGCTAGTTCAGAGCCATCAATCGCCACAGCCACAAACAAAAATAATAATAAAACTACGGTTGCAACTACCAAGAAACGCACAAGAAATAGTTCCCCAAATAATGATAATTTTATAATAAAAACTTCAAATGGGTTCAGTGTTTTGGAAGACATCTCTCCTCCTAGAAAGGTGGTTCCAAAAGTAGTTTCAGAACAAAAACATCTGAGTTCAATTCAGTCTTGCCACCCTAAGACAAATAGGATTAGTGGTGCACAGAACCACAGTAGTAATTCTGAACATCAGGTTCTTAATAAAAAATATGAAGATCAACCAATGACCCTGAACACCAATTCAGATGAAAAGGGATTAAGAAAACAATCTCTTATAAAGGAGAATTTCCCACTCCACCCTAGGAACAGTACTTCCCCTCCAAGGAGTGGGAAGTAGCACATTTTACCACCTTAGCATTCTTGCTCGATATTCTTCAGTGGAACTGTAAAGGTCTCAGAGCCCGTACAGAAGACCTTAAAGTTTTAATGCTTGAATTCAATCCAGGGATTATATGCCTACTGGAAACAATGTTAGGCAACTCTGCTTATAATCCTGGAATAAATTATTCAATATTTAAATCATATCCCCCAACTGGTGATCGTGCCCATGGAGGTGCTGCAATTATTATTAATAAATCTCTACAGCACTCCACAATACAATTAAATACAACACTACAAGCTGTCGCTATTTCAGTCATTTTGGAAAAGAGGATAACAATCTGCTCCTTATACCTTCCACCAGACCTTGATTTTAACATTGGAGATATTCAGTCGTTAATTGACCAACTTCCACCTCCTTTACTTCTGCTAGGTGATTTTAATGCCCACAAACCCCTTTGGGGAAGTCGGTTTTTAGATAGTAAAGGGAAATTAATCGAAGACCTTATTGACAGGAATGATGTTACCCTGTATAATAATGGGTCAATGACTTTCCACAACATTCACGATAATCATTTCTCTGCACTGGACCTTAGTATTTCTTCAACTAGTATCCACCTTGATTTTAATTGGTCTGTTAATGAAGATTTAAATGGAAGTGATCACTACCCGATCCATTTGAAATATGCTCTGAATGCTCCATCTGAAGTTTTACCTAAGTGGAAGGTAGAGGACGCAGACTGGGCTAAATTCAGTAAGGGTGTCAATCTAGATAGGGAGTTTGAGTCCTTTCATTCTCATCTAGATGCCTATGATTACTTTATTGAATCTACTTTGAAGAGTGCTGAAAGCTCGATTCCAAAAACAAAAGGCAAACCTCGTAGACCTGCAGTTCCCTAGTGGAATAAGACATGTGGTATTCTGAGAAAAGTGACTAGGAAATGCTACAGACGTTACAAAACTAGTGGCTCCCCTCAGTCTAAATTAATCTACAAACGTGCTTTAGCCAAGCAGCGGCGCTTTTATAAGAAAGCCAAAAGAGAATGTTGGCTTTACTATATTAATGGAATAAACTCCAAGACCCACTAAGAGTGGTGTGGCGCAAAATAAGGAAACTGAGTGGAAAATTTGTAGCGTCACCATTGCCCTCATTAAAAATAAATGACAATCTAATCACAGAGCCCACTGAAGTTGCCAATGAGCTAGGAAAACACTTTTCTAAAGTTTCCAGCCCTAACAATTATTCTCCTGAATTTCAAAGAATTAGGAATTCTGAAATGTGTCTGAAGTTTGATTCGGGAAAATCTGAACCATACAACTACAAAATTTCCCTAAGAGAACTTCGTGAGGCGCTCTCCTCAAGTGAATCCACAGCTCCAGGTGAGGATACAATCATATATGAAATGCTGAAACACCTCCCAGATGTTGCCAAAAAATATTTACTTAAGATTATAAACAAAATATGGGAAACTGGAATTTTACCCAAGGACTGGAAAATATCCATAATTGTCCCTGTTAAAAAGCCTAATAAAGATGCTTCCCAAGCCACCAGCTATAGACCAATAGCTCTTACCAGCTGTGTATGTAAGCTGATGGAGAAAATGATAAATACTAGACTGGTTTGGCACCTGGAGACCAAAGGATTACTATCGCCATTTCAATTTGGTTTCAGAAAAAACCGCTCCACCCTTGTTGAGGCTGACCAACCAAATCCAGCAAGGATTCGCCAAAAAGTGTCAGACCATTGGCATATTTTTTGACTTGGAGAAAGCATATGACACTACCTGGAGAATTGGCATCATGAAACAATTGCACAAGATGGGCATATGTGGAAGAATGGTCAGGTTTATATATTCCTTTTTATCAGACAGACTTTTTAAGGTAATAGTAGGAAACTCCTTCTCCCAACCTTTTATGCAGGAGGAAGGAGTTCCCCAAGGAAGCGTTTTAAGTGTTAACACTTTTTTCAGTGGCAATAAATAGTGTGATTGAAAAAATCTCGCCCCCTGTTAAATGCTCACTCTTTGTCGATGACCTTGCAATATACTGCACAGGATATGATTCCTTGTCTGTATGTAAACATTTGCAAAGGTCTATTAATGCTATTACTAAGTGGGCTGATGAGAATGGTTTCAAATTTTCCTCTTCCAAAACAGTTGCAGTAAGATTCACCAGGTGCCGGCGTGTGGAAGAGGTTCCCACACTTAGTTTAAAAGGGTCCATCCTTCCTTACGAGAGTGAAGTTAAATTTCTGGGGATGACTATTGACCATAAATTAACATGGGCTAGCCACATAAATGCCCTAAAGTTTAATGTTAAATAATCTATGAATATTTTAAAGGTTGTCTCTGGATTTAGTTGGGGGGCTGATAAGAAATCCCTTCTGAGGCAATATGACTCTCTGTGTCGATCTAAGCTAGACTATGGCTGTCAGATTTATTCCTCAGCCTGTAAAACTAAGCTAAAGGAACTGGATGTTGTACACAACATGGGGTTGAGAATATGCTCAGGGGCTTTTAGAACTTCGCCTGTTGAAAGCATTTATGTCGACACAGATCATTTACCCCTTGATCTAAGAAGGCAAGAGCTAGGGTTGCGATACATGGCTAGAATGAAAAGTGCTCCCAAAAATCCCTCCTTTCAAGCACTAAAGGAAACAGACTCTCGAAGTTTTTCTGGTACAAGAGCTTCTAAACCATTCCAAATTCGACTGAATGAGGATGTTAGGAATAATCACCTTAAATCCCATAAAGTCCTGGAAGTAGAATATCCTGTAAATCCTCCATGGCTTATCCCAGAAGCATCAATATGTAAGAAACTGTTTAACAAAAAGGACTGCACTGTAGAAGAGATTAGGGGAAAATTCTTAGAGCACGATATTACCCATACTAATTTTACAAAAATCTATACAGATGGATCAAAGTCAGATAGTGGTGTTGGTTGCGCTGTTATCCTTGGTGATACAGCGTACACAGCTAAATTACCTGACTCTGCATCAATATTTACTGCCGAATTAACAGCCGTAGTGTCTGCCCTAGATTTAGTTTTTCAAAGTAGTGACTCTAATTTTGTCATATACTCAGACTCTAGAAGCACCTTAGAAGCTATTAAAAAATTTAATAGCTTTCATCCATTAATTCAAAAAGTTCAGGAGTGGCTTTTTCATATATATTGTCGACGTAAATCAGTCTCTTTCTGTTGGGTCCCTTCTCACGTGGGGATTCGCGGAAACGAGATGGCAGACAGGGAAGCGAAAGCTGCTAGTATTTTATCAGAAACCTCTTTCAGAAAAGTGCCTCATACAGATCTAAAAGGTCCCATTAGATCTTATGTTTTAAGTAAATGGCAAGAAAGGTGGACTTCTCCCCTTCTTGCCAATAATAAGAAATATAGAAATATTAGGGATAATGTACTACCGTGGTCTTCGTCATTCCAGCTTGACAGACGAACAGAGGTTATTTTAACCAGATTAAGGATTGGGCACACTCGTCTGACCCATCAGTTTATTTTAGAAGGAAGCAGCCCTCCAGAGTGTGCTTACTGTGACGAGACACTGACAGTGGAGCACATTCTAGTGGTCTGCCCCAGATATTTTAACCAAAGAGAGAGATATTTTCAGGGTAAATCCCTGTCTGATATTTTGGGAGATGAAGCAGATATTTCTGCTATCATCTCTTTTTTAAAGTGTATTAAAATTTTTAACGATATTTAATTTTATTTAATAATTTATTACATCACGTAGAATTTTAATGACATTAATTTTTTTATGTATATAGCACATCATTCATTAAACTTCATACCTTTATTTATTGGTCACATCACTTCATTTTATTTATTAATCATTTCCTTCATGAATTCATAACTTTAACATAATTTATTTTCTTTCCATTACGGCGATGAATGGCCTTGTTGGCCCCAGTGCCTGGGCTTTTGCCCTAAAATATCATACATCCATCCATCCATCCACGTGACTAGAGCAAATGTAGACATCCCTATAAGTGACTATATAAGATATATAAAAACAATCATTGTAAGTAAATGGCAAAATATATGGAACGAAGAACCTGAAAATAAATTGAAACAGATAAAATCCAGTGTTGGAAAATGGAGTTCGTCATATGAGAGAGACAGACACACACAAGTAATTCTGACGCATCTTCAAATAGACCACACTCGTTTGACACATGGACACTTAATGAACAGTTAATGTGGCCCTCCTCCCAAATGCCTAGATTGCAATGTGTTGATAACAGTTGAGCATGTACTGTTTGAATGTCCAAAATATAACCTGCAACAATTATCAAATTTTGGAAATAGACCAATAAAAGAAATTTTGTCGGAATCTTCAACATTTTCAGTAGTACTTTTAATGTTCATGAGAAGCTGTGAGTTAATTGATAAAATATAAAAAAATCAATCGGTATAAATGAATTTTAAAACAGGTAAATTTTAAGAATTTACCTAATTTATCTTGAATTTTAATATACCTTTTTAGTGAGTACACATGGAAACATGAGTATAAGTGTATGTATTTGTGCGAGTGTGTTCCAATATGAAAGCGTATACCTTTTTACAGCTTTTAATTTAATTCTCATTTTCATTCATTCATTAACGAGTGACCTTTTGGTCCCATTGTTAGGCTTCTAGCCTAGACTTGTCATTTCATCCTAACCTTCGGGCCAACCCTATGAGAGCTGATAGTCAGCTCAGTGGTCTGGTTAAACTTTTTAATAATAATATTAAAATCTAATCAGAAAACTGTCAGACACTGCTTGGGGAGCTGATAGACATACCCTTACTGTACTCTATAAAGCAACAGTTCTGTCCATCATTGATTAAGGAAGCGAAGTATATGGCTCAGCATCGGACACAGCGCTGAAAATGTTAGACCCTGTTCACAGTGAAAGCCTTAGAATATGCTCAGGAACCTTTAGATCATCACCAAAATCATCGTTACAAGTTGAATGTGGTGAACTGCCTTTGTCTCTCCATAGAGAGCTAGTAACAATGAAAAGTGCTCTGAGAATTCAAACTAGTGATTCTCCAACCAAAAAATTATTTGAATTAAGAGGTGTATTTATAGATAACCATCTACCACCTTTCCCAATTAGAGCTAGAAGATTGTTTGAGTCGCTGAATATAAATATAAATCACCTCCTCCCTGGACAGTGAATAAAAAGAATTTGCACACACCTCAAGTATTTATCAAAAAGTAGCTCATATACAACAGAACACCATAGACAACATACAATAGAGCATGTAAGCCGAAAAGGTCCACATTCCGCAATATATACGGATGGATCTAAATCACAATATGGATTGGGATATGCTGCAGTGTCCCAAGACAAAACTTATCAGTTCTCTCTTCCTAATAATGCTTCCATATTTACAGCAGAATTGTATGGAATTGCATCAGGTATAAAAATAATTAAAGAATAGTATTCAATAATTTTGTGATTTTTAGTGACTCGAGAAGCACTACAGGAGCTAATGAAAGTTACAAATTAAAAAATAGTATAGTACAACAAATTAAATTGTATCTCCATAACTTATATAGTAATGGAAAAAATGTAGAAATATGTTGGATCACTGCCCATGTAGGGATCAAAGGAAATGAAGATGCAGCCAAAGAAGCAACCCACATTTCGAGATCAAATGTTAATATCCCTGTTACTGATTATTTAACTCTCATAAAAATGGGTATCATGAATAAATGGCAACATATATGGGATGAAGAATCTGAAAGTAATAAATTGAAACAAACAAAAATAAATTGAAACAAACAAAACCTATGAAACATATCATCATATCAGAGAGAGAGAGAGACGCACAAGTAATTCTAACACGTCTCAGAATAGGCCATACTCGTCTGACACGTGGGCACTTAATGAGCAGCCCACGTGGCCTGGCTCCCGAGTGCTCAGAGTGCATGGTGATAATAACTGTCAGACATGTGTTATGTGAGTGTCCAAAGTATGACCAACAGCGAGTGTCAACTTTTGGGACTAAATCAATAAATGAAATTTTGTCAGTCTTTTACATTTTCAGTCGTTCCAATTTTGTTGTTCATGAGGAACTGTGGCTTGATAGAATATAAAATTAAGTAAATTATAAAAGCACGAAAACATAGCATTTGTCGAATTTAAATTGAAATTTTTTTTTTTTTTTAATATTACTTAAGAGTTTTAATAAACCATTTTAGTGTGGAAGCATGAATAAACTATTGTGTGAATGTGTTACAGTATGAGAACGTGACCCCATGTGGTATTTTATCCTAATCCTTCGGGCCAGCCCTAGAAGAGCTGAAAGTCAGCTCAGTGGTCTGGTTAAACTACTTTATTACTGCTACTCTTCAAATCTGGTGAAGATTTCACTTGCAGGATGATTGCTTTCCGTCATTCATTCTAAATACTGAAGCTTGTGTTATATCATAATTTCTTTACATCCCATTCGTTCTTATTTCCAGATGCTTATACTGTAGGGTAGTTTCATACCATACCATTAATTTGAATGTGTTGAAGCTTACATTGCAGATTAATTATGTTCCAGCCCATTCATTCCAGTCTCCTGAAATTTGTAAAGTATAGTGTTTGCCTTCCATCTCATGCATTCTCATCTGGTGACACTTGTAATGGAGGCTAACTGCCTTTCATCTAGGGCTCCCAATTGACTGAAGCTGCAATGCAAGGTAACTGCCAGGTATCGAATTGCTTTCGATCTCAGGTATTCTAATATGCTGAAGCTACAATAGTGGATAATTACCTTCTGTCTCATGGATTCTAATCTGCTGAGGCATGTGATGGAGAGTAATTGCCTTCCAACTTATACATTGTGATTTACTGAAGCTTATGATGCTGAGTAGTTGCCTTGCATTTCATGCATTCTAATCTGCATTAGGTTTGATGTGGCAATTAACTTCATATGTTGCATTGTAATCTTGTGAAGCTTGTGATGGAGGGTAATTGCCTTCCACCCAATGCATTCTAATCTGCTGAAGCTTGTGTTGGAGGGTGATTGCCTTCCATCCAATGCATTCTAATTACTGAAGTTTGTGATTCTGGGTATTTGCCTTCCATCCAGTGCATTCTAATCTGCTGAAGCGTGTGATGGGGAGTAACTGCCTTTCATGTAGTGCATTTGAATTTACTGAAGCTATAATGCAAGGTAATTGCCAGCCATCCAATTTATTCTAATCTGCTGAAGATTTCACTTGCAGGATAACTGCCTTCCATTGTTCATTCTAATATGCTGAAGCTTGCGTTACATCATAATTGCTTTACATCAAATTCATTCTAATTTCCAGATGCTTATATTGTAGGGCAGTTTCATACCATACCATTAATTGAATGTGTTGAAGCTTACATTGCAGGTTAATTATGTTCTAGCCCATTCATTCCAGTCTCCTGAAATTTGTAAAGTATAGTGTTTGCCTTCCATCTCATGCATTCTAATCTGGTGACACTTGTAATGGAGGCTAACTGCCTTTCATCTAGGGCATCCCAATTGACTGAAGCTGCAATGCAAGGTAATTGCCAGGTATCGAATTGCTTTCAATCTCAGGTATTCTAATATGCTGAAGCTACAATAGTGGATAATTACCTTCTGTCTCATGGATTCTAACCTGCTGAGGCATGTGATGGAGAGTAATTGCCTTCCAACTTATACATTGTGACTTATTGAAGCTTATGATGCTGAGTAGAGTAATTGCCTTGCATTTCATGCATTCTAATCTGCAGCAGGTTTGATGTGGCAATTAACTTCATATGTTGCATTGTAACCTTGTGAAGCTTGTGATGGAGGGTAATTGCCTTCCACCCAATGCATTCTAATCTGCTGAAGCTTGTGTTGGAGGGTGATTGCCTTCCATCCAATGCATTCTAATTACTGAAGTTTGTGATTCTGGGTATTTGCCTTCCATCCAGTGCATTCTAATCTGCTGAAGCGTGTGATGGGGAGTAACTGCCTTTCATGTAGTGCATTTGAATTTACTGAAGCTATAATGCAAGGTAATTGCCAGCCATCCAATTTATTCTAATCTGCTGAAGATTTCACTTGCAGGATAACTGCCTTCCATTGTTCATTCTAATATGCTGAAGCTTGCGTTACATCATAATTGCTTTACATCAAATTCATTCTTATTTCCAGATGCTTATATTGTAGGGTAGTTTCATACCATACCATTAATTTGAATGTGTTGAAGTTTGAATTGCAGGTTAATTATGTTCCAGCCCATTCATTCCAGTCTTCTGAAATTTGAAAAGTATAGTGTTTGCCTTCCATCTCATGCATTCTCATCTGGTGACACTTGTAATGGAGGCTAACTGCCTTTCATCTAGGGCATCCCAATTGACTGAAGCTGCAATGCAAGGTAATTGTCAGGCATCGAATTGTTTTCAATCTCAGGTATTCTAATATGCTGAAGCTACAATAGTGGATAATTACCTTCTGTCTCATGGATTCTAATCTGCTGAGGCATGTGATGGAGGGTAATTGCCTTCCAACTTATACATTGTGACTTGTTGAAGCTTATGATGCTGAGTAGAGTAATTGCCTTGCATTTCATGCATTCTAATCTGCAGCAGGTTTGATGTGGCAATTAACTTCATATGTTGCATTGTAACCTTGTGAAGCTTGTGATGGAGGGTAATTGCCTTCCACCCAATGCATTCTAATCTGCTGAAGCTTGTGTTGGAGGGTGATTGCCTTCCATCCAATGCATTCTAATTACTGAAGTTTGTGATTCTGGGTATTTGCCTTCCATCCAGTGCATTCTAATCTGCTGAAGCGTGTGATGGGGAGTAACTGCCTTTCATGTAGTGCATTTGAATTTACTGAAGCTATAATGCAAGGTAATTGCCAGCCATCCAATTTATTCTAATCTGCTGAAGATTTCACTTGCAGGATAACTGCCTTCCATTGTTCATTCTAATATGCTGAAGCTTGCGTTACATCATAATTGCTTTACATCAAATTCATTCTTATTTCCAGATGCTTATATTGTAGGGCAGTTTCATACCATACCATTAATTTGAATGTGTTGAAGCTTACATTGCAGGTTAATTATGTTCCAGCCCATTCATTCCAGTCTCCTGAAATTTGTAAAGTATAGTGTTTGCCTTCCATCTCATGCATTCTAATCTGGTGACACTTGTAATGGAGGCTAACTGCCTTTCATCTAGGGCATCCCAATTGACTGAAGCTGCAATGCAAGGTAATTGCCAGGTATCGAATTGCTTTCGATCTCAGGTATTCTAATATGCTGAAGCTACAATAGTGGATAATTACCTTCTGTCTCATGGATTCTAATCTGCTGAGGCATGTGATGGAGAGTAATTGCCTTCCAACTTATACATTGTGATTTACTGAAGCTTATGATGCTGAGTAGTTGCCTTGCATTTCATGCATTCTAATCTGCAGCAGGTTTGATGTGGCAATTAACTTCATATGTTGCATTGTAACCTTGTGAAGCTTGTGATGGAGGGTAATTGCCTTCCACCCAATGCATTCTAATCTGCTGAAGCTTGTGTTGGAGGGTGATTGCCTTCCATCCAATGCATTCTAATTACTGAAGTTTGTGATTCTGGGTATTTGCCTTCCATCCAGTGCATTCTAATCTGCTGAAGCGTGTGATGGGGAGTAACTGCCTTTCATGTAGTGCATTTGAATTTACTGAAGCTATAATGCAAGGTAATTGCCAGCCATCCAATTTATTCTAATCTGCTGAAGATTTCACTTGCAGGATAACTGCCTTCCATTGTTCATTCTAATATGCTGAAGCTTGCGTTACATCATAATTGCTTTACATCAAATTCATTCTTATTTCCAGATGCTTATATTGTAGGGTAGTTTCATACCATACCATTAATTTGAATGTGTTGAAGTTTGAATTGCAGGTTAATTATGTTCCAGCCCATTCATTCCAGTCTCCTGAAATTTGTAAAGTATAGTGTTTGCCTTCCATCTCATGCATTCTCATCTGGTGACACTTGTAATGGAGGCTAACTGCCTTTCATCTAGGGCATCCCAATTGACTGAAGCTGCAATGCAAGGTAATTGTCAGGCATCGAATTGTTTTCAATCTCAGGTATTCTAATATGCTGAAGCTACAATAGTGGATAATTACCTTCTGTCTCATGGATTCTAATCTGCTGAGGCATGTGATGGAGGGTAATTGCCTTCCAACTTATACATTGTGACTTATTGAAGCTTATGATGCTGAGTAGATGTAATTGCCTTGCATTTCATGCATTCTAATCTGCAGCTGGTTTGATGTGGCAATTAACTTCATATGTTGCATTGTAACCTTGTGAAGCTTGTGATGGAGGGTAATTGCCTTCCACCCAATGCATTCTAATCTGCTGAAGCTTGTGTTGGAGGGTGATTGCCTTCCATCCAATGCATTCTAATTACTGAAGTTTGTGATTCTGGGTATTTGCCTTCCATCCAGTGCATTCTAATCTGCTGAAGCGTGTGATGGGGAGTAACTGCCTTTCATGTAGTGCATTTGAATTTACTGAAGCTATAATGCAAGGTAATTGCCAGCCATCCAATTTATTCTAATCTGCTGAAGATTTCACTTGCAGGATAACTGCCTTCCATTGTTCATTCTAATATGCTGAAGCTTGCGTTACATCATAATTGCTTTACATCAAATTCATTCTTATTTCCAGATGCTTATATTGTAGGGTAGTTTCATACCATACCATTAATTTGAATGTGTTAAAGCTTACATTGCAGATTAATTATGTTCCAGCCCATTCATTCCAGTCTCCTGAAATTTGTAAAGTATAGTGTTTGCCTTCCATCTCATGCATTCTA
Organism: Macrobrachium rosenbergii; assembly: GCA_039081455.1. Taxonomy (NCBI): domain Eukaryota; kingdom Metazoa; phylum Arthropoda; class Malacostraca; order Decapoda; family Palaemonidae; genus Macrobrachium; species Macrobrachium rosenbergii. The sequence continues at coordinate 5,366,114 of JANJGK010000041.1, forward strand.
GTCTGGTGACACTTGTAATGGAGGCTAACTGCCTTTCATCTAGGGCATCCCAGTTGACTGAAGCTGCAATGCAAGGTAATTGTCAGGCATCGAATTGCTTTCAATCTCAGGTATTCTAATATGCTGAAGCTACAATAGTGGATAATTACCTTCTGTCTCATGGATTCTAATCTGCTGAGGCATGTGATGGAGAGTAATTGCCTTCCAACTTATACATTGTGATTTACTGAAGCTTATGATGCTGAGTAGTTGCCTTGCATTTCATGCATTCTAATCTGCAGCAGGTTTGATGTGGCAATTAACTTCATATGTTGCATTGTAACCTTGTGAAGCTTGTGATGGAGGGTAATTGCCTTCCACCCAATGCATTCTAATCTGCTGAAGCTTGTGTTGGAGGGTGATTGCCTTCCATCCAATGCATTCTAATTTCTGAAGTTTGTGATTCTGGGTATTTGCCTTCCATCCAGTGCATTCTAATCTGCTGAAGCGTGTGATGGGGAGTAACTGCCTTTCATGTAGTGCATTTGAATTTACTGAAGCTATAATGCAAGGTAATTGCCAGCCATCCAATTTATTCTAATCTGCTGAAGATTTCACTTGCAGGATAACTGCCTTCCATTGTTCATTCTAATATGCTGAAGCTTGCGTTACATCATAATTGCTTTACATCAAATTCATTCTTATTTCCAGATGCTTATATTGTAGGGTAGTTTCATACCATACCATTAATTTGAATGTGTTGAAGCTTACATTGCAGGTTAATTATGTTCCAGCCCATTCATTCCAGTCTCCTGAAATTTGTAAAGTATAGTGTTTGCCTTCCATCTCATGCATTCTAATCTGGTGACACTTGTAATGGAGGCTAACTGCCTTTCATCTAGGGCATCCCAATTGACTGAAGCTGCAATGCAAGGTAATTGCCAGGTATCGAATTGCTTTCAATCTCAGGTATTCTAATATGCTGAAGCTACAATAGTGGATAATTACCTTCTGTCTCATGGATTCTAATCTGCTGAGGCATGTGATGGAGAGTAATTGCCTTCCAACTTATACATTGTGACTTATTGAAGCTTATGATGCTGAGTAGAGTAATTGCCTTGCATTTCATGCATTCTAATCTGCAGCAGGTTTGATGTGGCAATTAACTTCATATGTTGCATTGTAACCTTGTGAAGCTTGTGATGGAGGGTAATTGCCTTCCACCCAATGCATTCTAATCTGTTGAAGCTTGTGTTGGAGGGTGATTGCCTTCCATCCAATATATTCTAATTACTGAAGTTTGTGATTCTGGGTATTTGCCTTCCATCCAGTGCATTCTAATCTGCTGAAGCGTGTGATGGGGAGTAACTGCCTTTCATGTAGTGCATTTGAATTTACTGAAGCTATAATGCAAGGTAATTGCCAGCCATCCAATTTATTCTAATCTGCTGAAGATTTCACTTGCAGGATAACTGCCTTCCATTGTTCATTCTAATATGCTGAAGCTTGCGTTACATCATAATTGCTTTACATCAAATTCATTCTTATTTCCAGATGCTTATATTGTAGGGTAGTTTCATACCATACCATTAATTTGAATGTGTTGAAGTTTGAATTGCAGGTTAATTATGTTCCAGCCCATTCATTCCAGTCTCCTGAAATTTGTAAAGTATAGTGTTTGCCTTCCATCTCATGCATTCTCATCTGGTGACACTTGTAATGGAGGCTAACTGCCTTTCATCTAGGCCATCCCAATTGACTGAAGCTGCAATGCAAGGTAATTGTCAGGCATCGAATTGTTTTCAATCTCAGGTATTCTAATATGCTGAAGCTACAATAGTGGATAATTACCTTCTGTCTCATGGATTCTAATCTGCTGAGGCATGTGATGGAGGGTAATTGCCTTCCAACTTATACATTGTGACTTATTGAAGCTTATGATGCTGAGTAGAGTAATTGCCTTGCATTTCATGCATTCTAATCTGCAGCTGGTTTGATGTGGCAATTAACTTCATATGTTGCATTGTAACCTTGTGAAGCTTGTGATGGAGGGTAATTGCCTTCCACCCAATGCATTCTAATCTGCTGAAGCTTGTGTTGGAGGGTGATTGCCTTCCATCCAATGCATTCTAATTACTGAAGTTTGTGATTCTGGGTATTTGCCTTCCATCCAGTGCATTCTAATCTGCTGAAGCGTGTGATGGGGAGTAACTGCCTTTCATGTAGTGCATTTGAATTTACTGAAGCTATAATGCAAGGTAATTGCCAGCCATCCAATTTATTCTAATCTGCTGAAGATTTCACTTGCAGGATAACTGCCTTCCATTGTTCATTCTAATATGCTGAAGCTTGCGTTACATCATAATTGCTTTACATCAAATTCATTCTAATTTCCAGATGCTTATATTGTAGGGTAGTTTCATACCATACCATTAATTGAATGTGTTGAAGCTTACATTGCAGGTTAATTATGTTCCAGCCCATTCATTCCAGTCTCCTGAAATTTGTAAAGTATAGTGTTTGCCTTCCATCTCATGCATTCTAATCTGGTGACACTTGTAATGGAGGCTAACTGCCTTTCATCTAGGCCATCCCAATTGACTGAAGCTGCAATGCAAGGTAATTGCCAGGTATCGAATTGCTTTCAATCTCAGGTATTCTAATATGCTGAAGCTACAATAGTGGATAATTACCTTCTGTCTCATGGATTCTAATCTGCTGAGGCATGTGATGGAGGGTAATTGCCTTCCAACTTATACATTGTGACTTATTGAAGCTTACGATGCTGAGTAGAGTAATTGCCTTGCATTTCATGCATTCTAATCTGCAGCAGGTTTGATGTGGCAATTAACTTCATATGTTGCATTGTAACCTTGTGAAGCTTGTGATGGAGGGTAATTGCCTTCCACCCAATGCATTCTAATCTGCTGAAGCTTGTGTTGGAGGGTGATTGCCTTCCATCCAATGCATTCTAATTACTGAAGTTTGTGATTCTGGGTATTTGCCTTCCATCCAGTGCATTCTAATCTGCTGAAGCGTGTGATGGGGAGTAACTGCCTTTCATGTAGTGCATTTGAATTTACTGAAGCTATAATGCAAGGTAATTGCCAGCCATCCAATTTATTCTAATCTGCTGAAGATTTCACTTGCAGGATAACTGCCTTCCATTGTTCATTCTAATATGCTGAAGCTTGCGTTACATCATAATTGCTTTACATTAAATTCATTCTTATTTCCAGATGCTTATATTGTAGGGTAGTTTCATACCATACCATTAATTTGAATGTGTTGAAGCTTACATTGCAGATTAATTATGTTCCAGCCCATTCATTCCAGTCTCCTGAAATTTGTAAAGTATAGTGTTTGCCTTCCATCTCATGCATTCTAATCTGGTGACACTTGTAATGGAGGCTAACTGCCTTTCATCTAGGCCATCCCAATTGACTGAATCTGCAATGCAAGGTAATTGCCAGGCATCGAATTGCTTTCAGTCTCACGTATTCTAATATGATGAAGCTTTAATAATGGTAATTACCTTCTGTCTCATGGATTCTAATCTGCTGAGGCATGTGATGGAGGGTAATTGCCTTCCAACTTATACATTGTGATTTACTGAAGCTTATGATGCTGAGTAGTTGCCTTGCATTTCATGCATTCTAATCTGCATTAGGTTTGATGTGGCAATTAACTTCATATGTTGCATTGTAATCTTGTGAAGCTTGTGATGGAGGGTAATTGCCTTCCACCCAACGCATTCTAATCTGCTGAAGCTTGTGTTGGAGGGTGATTGCCTTCCATCCAGTGCATTCTAATCTGCTGAAGTGTGTGATGGGGAGTAACTGCCTTTCATGTAGTGCATTTGAATTTACTGAAGCTATAATGCCAGCCATCCAATTTATCCTAATCTGCAGAAGATTTCACTTGCAGGTAATTGCCTTCCATCATTCATTCTAATATGTTGAAACTTGCATTACATCATAATTGCTTTTCATCCCGTTCATTCTTATTTTCTAATGCTTATACAGTCGACCTCGTTAAGACGGACTAATATTGGGGACATGGTGTCCGTCTTAGCTGATAATCTGGTTTGACCAGCTATATCTATATATATACCTAAAAATTTACTGTATTTCATTATTTTTATAGAGTATGAATAATAAACCAATATAGAAACATTTGACTTAAAGCTCATGGTAAAAGATGAAAAATGAAGAATAAAACATGGTAAAAATTATAGAACTCAGCCGCATACAGTATGTAGATGCATAGGCTGAGACATGAACACATAATTGTTAAGTAAAAAGAAATGGGGTCTAAAATGAAAAGTAAGATCATGAAATTCAGATCACAGGTGCACATAATCCTTTGGGCCAGGTGTGCTCCACTTTTTTGAATTGTTCCGATTTTGGAACTCTGGGGTCAGAAGCATAATCAAACATCACTATTGCAGCAAAAACAATTTTTCCCCTTTTTTATGTTTTTTTTTTTATTTTAGTTATTTATTCATTATAGTTTATTATTTATATTAAAAATACTTTCAAACAAATGTGAGATAAGGTCATCATTAATAAAATTGTTGGACAGTTATGACCTTAAGTGCACTAACACACTTGTTTTCAACAAAACATTCTGTAAATTGCAAAAATATACATGATCAAAATAATTGCAGTTCAACTTGTGAATTTTAACGATAAGTAAGACTATAAAATACATTTCGTCTTATTGATCTTGAAGATGGTTGTTTTTTATTGTTACAATGTCATCATCAGTTTGCTGTCGTAAATCTGAGGACAATCCGAGAATAGGATTTGCAAGTGATGACGCATCACCACACCAGACTGTTGTTGGATTTTTCATACCACTATATTAAAGTTAAAATTATTGTTGAATTCTTATCATGAAGAAATAATTATATAAAGCAGATTATTGAATAATTTTTGCCATCAGCAGTCAAATAATCATGATCACAGCAACGTTTACACTTAGTGCCGTCATGACGTGTCTATAAACAGAACAGAATTATAGGGCTGTCATTGGGTAGCAGATTTCCATGGCAACCACCCATCCTATCAGATTTTAGCTGTATTCTGTCTGAGAAAGAACGTTTTGCTCAGAGAAGCTGATGATGATATAAGAGCGTGTGTTTTGAATACAAAACAGTCTTTATAGTGTATGTATTTTACTGGGTACATGAAGAATTGAATGAATTCCTTGTTATTACTTTGATTTTGTTGGTTCAGAGATTCTTCACCAAATACTCTCTCTCTCTCTCTCTCTCTCTCTCTCTCTCTCTCTCTCTCTCTCTCTCTCTCTCTCTCTCTCTCTCTCTCTCTCTCTCTCTCTCTCTCTCAAAACATACGAAGCACATCCTACTGTAGCTACTGTGACCCTCTTTGGTGTCCATCATATCTGATATCCGGATTAATGAGGTAAAAATTTTACCCCTAAGGGTTTTCGTATTTAATTTTTATATGTTATCAATTAAATCACAGCTCCTCATGAACATTAAGATTTGTATTACTGAAAATGTATTAGATTCTGACAAAATTTCCTTCATTGGCCTGTTTCCAAAATTTGATAATCGCCGTATGGTTTATTTTGGACCATGTTTCACAGTTATCAACACTTTGCAATCTGGGCATTTGGGAGGAGGGCCACATGGACTGTTCATTAAGTGTCCATGTGTCAAACGAGTATGGCCTATTCGAAGACGCGTCAGAATTGCTTGTGTGTGTGTGTGTGTGTCTCTGATATGACGAACTCCATTTTCCAGCACTGGATTTAATCTGTTTTAACTTATTTTCAGGTTCTTCATTCCATATATTTTGCCATTTACTTACAATGATTGCTTTTATATATCTTATTTAGCCACTAATGGGGATGTCTACATTTGCTCTTGTCATGTGGACCGCTTCTTTAGCTGCTTTATCAGCCGCTACATATCCTTTAATCCCTCCATGGGCAGGGATCCAGCATATTTCAATATTTTTTCCATTATTATACAATCTATGGAGTGAAAACTTAATTTGTTGTGCAGTGTTATTTTTTTATTATAATATATGGCTTTGAATGGCTTCTATAGCGCTTGTGAAGTCTAAAAATCACAAAATTATTACATAAGGCTTTTCTGATTATCTTTATGACTAATGCTATTGCACATAACTCAGCTGTAAATACCGAGGCATTGTCTGGTAGAGAGAACTGATACATTTTGTCTGGGGATACTGCAGCATATCCCACTCCGTATTCTGACTTAGATCCGTCTATGTATATTGCGGAAAGTGGACCTTTTCAGATTATATGTTCTACTGTGTGTTGTCTATGGTGTTCTTGGGTAGGCCCATATGAGTAACTTTTTGATAAATATTTTAAGTGTGTAAATATTCTCATTTTATTCATTGCCCAAAGGAGGAGGCAATTTTAATATTAAAGGTATTTGTATATTTATATTTAGTGACTCAAACAATCTTCTAGCTCTAATTGAGAAAGGAGGTTGATGATTGTTTATAAACACATCTCTTAATCTAAATAATTCTTTGGTTGGAGAATCATTTGTGTGAATTCTCAGAGCACTCTTCATTGTTACTAACACTCTATGGAGAGAGAGAGAGGTAGTGCACCACATTCAACTTGTAAAGATGATGTTGGTGATGATCAAAAAGTTCTTGAACATATTCTAAGGCCTTCATTGTGAACTGAGTCTGGAAACAGTCTTGTGTCTGATGCCGAGCCATATATTTCGCTTCCATAGTCAATGATGTACAGCACTTTCTTTATACAGTACAGTAAGGGTGTGTCTATCGGCTCCACAGGTAGTGTTCAATAGTTTTTATAATTAGGTTTAATGTTCTTTTACATTTTGATTCCATATATATGTTATATTGGCTTTCCAGTTCAAGTGAGTATCAGATACTAATCCCAAAAATTTTGCTATTTGCCCAATTGGTATGGAATGATTTCTGATTTTTAAATCTATTTCTTCACCTTTTTTCCACTTTTTATTTTTATAAAACATTAATGCTTGAGTCTTTTGTATAGAAAATTTGAAGCCTACAGATGAGACCCATTCATCTATTTTTATAGTTTTATTAATGATTCGCTCTGCATGTTTTACGTGAGATGCTGAATATAATGCAAAATCATCCATATACAATTTACTTTTTATTCCGATAGGTAGATTATTACTGATATTTATTGCAGAAGTAAACAGTGTGCCACTAAGAACGCTTCCTTGTGGAACACCATTTTCAAGTGGGAATGTACTTGACAATACATCATCAATTCTCTTTTGAAAAGTGCGATTTTTCAGAAAGTTTTTGATAAACCTAGGTAAATGTCCATGGATGCTGTTTGTACGTAACATTTTTAATATTGCATATCTCCACGTAGTATCATATGCCTTTTCAATGTCAAAAAAGATAGGTATAGTAATTTGTTCTCGTTCAAATCCTCTTCGTGTATGGTCTTCCAAGTTAGATAGAGAATCCAGTGTAGATCTGTGGCATTGCCACCCAAATTGAGTGGGAGGCAAAATTTTATTTTCTCGAATGTGCCACGTTGGTCAAAAACTTACCATTTTTTCCAGTAATTTGTGTAAACAGCTTGTTAAAGAAATTTGTCTGTAATTGTTTACATTACTGGGATCTTTTCCAGGTTTTGGGATAGAAATAATTATAGCTTTACGCCATTCGTCAGGAAATAAATTTCGAAGTCATAAGTGGTTATAAAACTCTAATAAGTATGCCTTTGCCAAAGGTGCTAAATGGCAGATCATTTCAAAACAAATACTGTCACCTCCAGGGGTCAGAATTCTTGCTGTTCAACAGAGCAGATTCCAACTCTTCCATATTAAATTTTCTATTATACATATCTTCTTTTGTTTCAAAATTTATTATTAATTCTATGCTATTTTTCTTTGTGCAGAAATACTTATCTAAATTATTGTCACTACTTACTTTTGCTAAATTTTCTCCTATTACATTGCTTATTTCTTTAGGATCAAGTATTCTTTTCCCATCTTTTATTGACATGTCTAGGTGTTTTAACATGGGTACCATTTATTTTCCTGAATTTTTCCCATATTTCTTGTATGGGAGTATTATTAGATCTGATACATATTTCCTCCATGAAATGATTCTTCCTTGAATTACTCCTCTTTTAAATTTTGCAGATATTTTGTTATGTAAGAGGTTTTACTGTACAGTATCCATTTCTAATAATAATATGGTCAGTTTTTGTAAATTTTCTTCTAATCTCGGTAAAGTTTTATTAATTTACTGAACTTTCTATTCAGGTTATCTAATCATCTTCCAATTTGGTGATTTATTTTTATTAATTCTGTTAGTTTTTCAGACCACCATGGGACCTTGTGTTTTGTTGGATGAGATTTAGTTTTTGGCATTGCTTTATCAGCAGCATTTGTAATGAAATCAACAAGAAATTTATTAGTTTCATTATGGTCTTTTAAATATTCAAATGGTGGGATATTCCTAGTGTGGAATTCATATTGCTCCCAGTCTGCTTTATAAATGTTATAATGAGGGACATAGTGGGAGTATTTTGTAATAATGAAAGTAATATTAGGAAATGATCACTTGTATGCAAGTCGTAAAGCTTATTCCAATCCAATCTGTCTACTGTTTGTTGTAGATAGAGCTAAGTTGATTGAGGAAAAGGTTCCATGTGTTTTCAAAAAATGTGCTGATTTCGTTATCATTTATACAGCACATGTCTTATGAATCAATGAATTCTTCTATTTAACATCCTGCTCTATTTGAGTCTGTAAAATTATAGTACCACATCTGATTTTGGGCATTATTTTTATTATTAAAAAAGTTTAACCAGACCACTGAGCTGACTATCAGCTCTCATAGGGTTGGCCCAAAGGATTTGGATGAAATGATAGGTCTTGGCTTAGAAGCCTGGCACTGGGACCAAATAGGTCATTTGGTATAGTGATGAATGAATGAGAATGAAATTAAACATGGCACAGAGACACACGCTCTTATACTGGAACACACTTAAAATAAATACATACATACTCAAGCTTTCCATACAGTTGACCCTCGTTAATACGGGCTAATAGGGTGTCCGTCTTAGCCGATAATCCAGTTTAACCGGTGATATCTAATATATATATATATATATACCTATAAATATGCTGTATTTCATTATTTTTATAGAGTATGGATAATAAACCAATTTAGGAACGCTTGAATTAAAGCTTATGGTAAAAGATGAAAAATGAATAAAACATGATAAAAATGGTAGAATTCAGCCGCATATGTAGATGCCTAGGCCGAGACATAAACACATAATTGTTAAGTAAAATGAAGTGTAGTCTCCAAAATGAAGAGTAATGTTTTTTTTTTTATTTTAGTTATTTAGTTATCATGGTTTATTATCTATATTAATATACTGTTAAATAAATGTGAGATGATTAAGATCATCAGTTATAAAATAGTGGGACAATTAAGACCATAAGTTCACCAACACATTTTGTTTTCAACAAAAACATTTTTAAAACACAAAAACATACATGATCAAAGTAACTAATTCAGTTAAATTTCACAATAAGACCATAAAATACATTTCTTCATATCGATCTTGAAGAGGGTTGTTTTTTATTGTTACTGACGTCGTCATCAGTTTGCAGTTGTACATCTGGGAAGGTCCAGGAATAGGATTCGCAAGTGATGACGCATCACCTCAACAGACTGTTGTGGGATTTTTCATATCACTATATTATTAAAGTTGAAATTATTGTTGAATTCATGTTTCATGAAGAAATAATTTTATAAAGCAAATTATTGAGTAATTTTTGCCATCAGCAGTCAAATAATCACGATCATAGGAACGTTCAAACTTAGTGCCATCACGACGTATGTCTATAAATAGAACAGAAGTAGAAGGCTGTCATTGGGTAGCAGAACTCCATGGCAACCAGCCAACCAATCAGGTTTTAGTTGTATTCTGTCTGAGAAAGAACATTTGCTCAGAGAAGCTGCTGATGATATAAGTGCATATGTTTTGAATACAAAACGTAGTTTTTAATAGTGTATGTATTTTACTAGGTACACTTGGCAAGGAAAGTGAGGATACAGTTTTTTTAAATCTTCGGACATATATTGCTCAATAATGTGACATCTGGCAACTTTAGAATGGGGAGGAGCTTCAATCTTATTGTGTTTGTTTTTTGCTTGACTTCCTATAACTTTCAATCATATTCTACGGTTCTGAAATCATTGATACTTAAATGCAGTAGTAATCTTTACAGTATTCGTTCAAGTTGTAATTTGCAGCGACAGTTCTGAGCAAAATAAAAAATTTTCGATATAACCTACCAAGTAACCTTACACAAATGAATTTATGACACCACAATGAACGGAATGCTTGCATAATCGGAAACGCGATCTTCCATAATGAAATCAAGAGTTAAATTTGAGCAGTGTCCAATGAAAAACGTGTGGGAACAATAAAGGAGCGAATGCAATGTTATGATGAGAGAGAGAAAGAGAGTTGCTGTTGTGTAAGCCTAGGCCTATATGTACAATGGAGCTACTCATTTCATTATTTTTTTTCTTTTAGAGATTAAGCGATACTATATTTGTAAAGTATGTTTTAGCAATGGAGAGAGAGACAGCAAGAGGTTGCTGTTGTGTAAGCCTAGGCTTGTAAGTAGAGCTACTCATGTCTATTTTTTTCTTTTAGAGATTGAGCTATACTATATTTGTATAGTATGTTTTAGCAATGGAGAGAGAGAGAGAGAAAAAAAAACTATGGCAAGTCAAGAAACATCCAGTTACTTGTGTTTTCCCGCCAAGCTCCTGCGCTGCCCCTCACATCATAGAGAACGCTCTTGCGGATTTAAATAGATTTGGTCAACCTACCCTAGGTGTCACAACATTTACTGCCATTAATTCCAGCTGACTTTTAACACATGAAATACAAACATGAATGTGTAAAAATTAAAGAAATTATCATTACCTCGTATGATGATGCAATAATAAGCCTGTTCATAACAGAAAACGAGTAAATATTGCCGTTCTGATGAGCAGTACTACACCGAGATATCCACACACTTATCTTTTAGATCTCTATGAATGAAGTCATCTGAGAAATTTTGATTATTTCGGACATGCTTGGTGTTTTTAAGTATCTGAACGTTTTTGTTTTGCAGATTTAACATATATGATATAATTTGCATTGTATTATCATATTCTAGAGTAAATTTACCAAGATTGTGTTTTCTGTAAGAAAAAAATTAAAATTCGATGAATGAACTCTAATGAAAACTGTATCCTCACTTTTCTTGCCGAGTGTACATGAAGAATTGAATGAATTCCTTCTTATTACTTTGAGTTCAAAATGGTTGGTTCAGAGATTCTTCAGCAAGAAAATATATATTATATATATATATATATATATATATATATATATATATATATATATATATATATAATTTTTTTTTTTTGCTTCAGGAGATATTTATTAAAGCTGTGTTGACATACTACCTTTAAAACAAAATTCTTCTCTTTAATCTCTCGAGGATAGAAATACGCTGCATAGAGGGAGCTGGCATCTCTCTCTCTCTCTCTCTCTCTCTCTCTCTCTCTCTCTCTCTCTCTCTCTCTCTCTCTCTCTCTCTCTAATGCTTCAGTGAACGATACTTCCTACCATTCCAGACAATAGCGTTTCTTAGTGACGGGATGTACCGTGCGCAAGTTAAATTGGTTACAAGTTAGAGGCATTATAGTTCAGTACAGTATAAATACAGAACAGTATATATAAAATAAAAATATGAATGAACGGTAAGCGACGAGCGGAGGAAGAGTAACTATCTGAAATCATGGTCGAACTTTACGTATTTTAAATTGTCTGACCTTCTTTGGTGTCCGTCATATCTGATATCCAGATTAATGAGGTCTGGCTTAATGAGGGTCGACTGTATACACTCACTAAAAAGGTTTATGAAAATTTTAATTTTTTAAAATTTTCATATTTAGTTGTTTTAAAATTCACTAGACCCCTAAGGGTTTTCATATTTCTATTATTTACTTTTTATATCATCAGTTAATTCACAGCTCCTCATGAACATTAAGATTGGTATTACTGAAAATGTAATAGATTGACAAAATTTCCTTCATTGGCAGCAGATAGGTAAAACTGTTAATGCTCAGTGATTGGCTACGGTACTTCCTACCCTTCCAGAAAATGGTTTTTCTTAACCGCCAGAAGACGCGGGAAATTTGAAAGTCGGGTGGTATGTACATAGCTAAAATTGATTATCTGATCCTCACAAGTTACATACAATTAATTATTTGTAGTTTATTGTTAATATCTCCATTATTATGGACTATTTTCACTTCAAATAAATTTCAAGTTCAAGGCAGAACCTTTCTATATGAAATGTACACCCTTTAGGTTGTATTGTTGCCTTCTCTATATTTTTTCTAGATTTTCCTTTATTATCCGAAGTTTGGTCTATTTTCTTAGCGTTAGTGAAGCCACTTTTTGTATCCTAATTTTATAAATTATTGCTTGATCAGTTTACATAAAATCAATGCTAACTTATTCCCAATTTACTTGACATTCAGGGGGAAGCAAAAGCTGATAGATCTACAACATTTTCAGAGTATAATTCATAATTATTCAACACACTGGCGCTCGGCTCAAAACACTGAACGTATGTGAAATATGCCTTGTTCATTTTATATATACATATATATACACATATATATACATATATATATATATATATATACATATTGTCACGATGCGTATCAAGTACCTGGTTATTACACAACTAATCTCAAGATTCAAAAATATACCTCACTTCAGCCAGATACCTGAACTCTCATAACATTAATTGTTACGACTGAATGCTCTAAAGGTAACAGTGATCCCTTAAGAAAAAACTTATTTATCAATCACTTGAAAAATCAAACTAAGTTCATCAGAATATGTGTGAGGTATCATAACTTAAACTAGAAATCTTCTAGAGTAAAAGGGCATCACTCCATCAAAAAACTCTAACTGTTTCCCTGGTCTTAATTCACTTTAGCAAAACTAAAAGAACAAAACATGTTTATCACTTTGCCTTATGCACACACAATCAATCCTATTCACTGGTGATCAATAAATGAAACACTGTTTTTCTAAAAATGTTAAATACAAAAATTTATTTTCAGATTCAAAGTTTATAACTAGAATTCACAATTAATTAGAATTCACAGTCTGAAAAATTTACTATTAGTTGAAAATAACACAAAACTCAATGAATTCTTGAATTAAATTATGAAACAAAACTAATTCACAAAAACTTTATCAGGAATTTAAATTAATCAAGCAAAATTTAAACTATCAAGAATTACTCAAGATTTAAAAAGAAAATCTCAATAAATGAAATTAAGTATGCAACGTTAAATTAAATATGCAATGTTAAATTAAGTATGCAATGTTAAATTACCAAGAAATATTTACAATACTATGTAAATAAATGTTACATCACAAACATAAAAAAAATGTGAAAATATAAAGAAATTGTAAATAGAAAAACACACAAAAATACACGTAAGATTTATCAATAATGATTTCACTTGTTCAAAATTTCCTAACTTATCATACCACAACTTCCTAACTTATCATACCATGGTATCAATAAGTAAAATTTCACGTTACCTTACACAACTTGTGAAAACCTCTGTAAATCACTTGCTGCAGCTGCGTTACACAATACACACTTTTTTACCAGGCGCCGTTACGAACTAAATAACTTTGCTAAATTCAGATCTCAAAAGTTAATGTTAAAAGTGACCACAAAAAATTACGTTAAAAGTAATCTCTTCCTAATTAGGAATGAGAGAGAGAGAGTGAGGTAACCAAATCGACTGGTCTCAGAAATCAGAATGAAACAAATTTTAGGATTCCAGTAACAGTGAAACAATTACGTGATGTCATTAAAGCATTTTGGGTGCGAGATACTAAAGAAGCTTCTAGAAGGAAGTTACGTCATCCCAGCAAAACGTTTTGAATGCAATCTTACAAAACATGACGTAATTGATCAGGACACGTATTCTTTCTCTCCAAATGGCATACGTGACTCGAACAATGCATGTAACAACATGAAATCACTCGTCTTGAGCCCGTATGGGACGAATCTGCGTTTGTTTTGCAAACCTGTCATCGCTAACCCGAAACAAAGGCTCGCTCTTATCTGAACTGATGACAACTGAAATGAAACAAGCCCTGGTGGACACACATACGTGTTCATAAGCTACGCTTTTACCAAGAAAGATATTCGTTCTAAATTACGTTAATATTAAAATTATAATAACAATTCTAAATTACGCTATCAAGTTATCACTAGTACTTTTGAGATCTGATGCGAAACTAAATATGATACTTCAACAATCATTATCATTGAACATAACACATGAAAAAAGTAAATATGTCAAAATTATAGGAGGATATACGTATTACAAGGCAATATCATGAAATTCCTCCCCTGAGAAGATTACTTATCCCGGGTTTGAATCCAACGATTCACAACGGGATAAATAATCTGCTATGACATTATCTTTTCCTGAAATGTGATTAACTTTTACATTAAATGGTTGCAGGCATAAAGACCACCTGGTCAGTCTCATATTATTTTTCATCTTATTGATGAATGAGATTGGGTTGTGATCCGACAATACTAAAATTTCTTCATTCCTAGGTCGGTTCACATACACTTCAAACTTTTTCAATGCTGTGATTAATGCTAATGTTTCTTTTTCGATTGTTGAGTAAGTTTTCTGGTGCTTTTTCAACTTTGAAGACATAAAACATACTGGATGGAAGATTTTGTTGTCATCTTCTTGAAGTAGAACAGCTCCAATTCCACAGTCGGATGCATCAACTTGTATCACAAACTTTTTGTTGAAGTCTGGAGCTTGAAGCACTGGTCTTGAAGTTAATATGGCTTTAACCTTCTCAAATGATTCTTGACATTCTGGAGTCCAATCAAACTTTCTTTTAGGACTGGTTAAGTCAGTTAAGGGAGCTACTACGGCTGAGAAATTTGGACAGAATCAGCGATAAAATCCAGCCATGCCCAAAAATCTTTGTAGCTGTTTCCTTGTAGTAGGAGGGGTAGCCTTACGGATACCTTCTACATTAGCGTCAATAGGAGCAAGAAGGCCTTTTCCAACTTCAAATCGTAGATACTGTACAGTTGCCTTTCCAAACTCACTTTTTTGTAAGTTGATTGTTAGTCCTGCTTCCCGAAGTTTCTTGAACACTTTCCTTAATATCTTCAGATGTTCTTCCCATGTATTAGAATAAATCACAATGTCATCAAGGTATACACCTACTCCTTCTATTGATCCTAGTAGTTGATCCATCACTCGCTGGAATGTTGCAGGTGCATTCATCAGACCAAACGGCAAAACAGTGTATTGATACAGTCCAAAAGGAGTAATGAAAGCTGATAGAAACTTAGCATTCTCATGTAAGGGAATTTGATAATATCCTTTCAACAAGTCTATCTTGGAAACAAATTTGGCTTGCCCAATGTTATCAAGTAATTGATCAATAAGAGGCAAGGGATAATTGTCAGCCACACTGATGGAATTCAGTTTCCTATAATCAGTACACATCCTAAATGAGCCATCTGGTTTCTTCACTAACACACAAGGAGAACTATAATGACTTGAACTGGGTTCTGCTAATCCATGCTGCAACAAATATTCAACTTCTTTCTTCAAAACATCTCGATGAAAAGGTGATAAGCGATAAGCTCTCATTTTAAAGGTTTTCCATCTTCTCTGATCTTTATCTCATGCTTTGTCAGACTGGTACGCCTAGGTACATCTGCAAAAATTTCAGGGAAACTTTGAATAACTTCACTTAATTCACTACTTTGCTCAACACTCAGATGTTTGTTTATCTTCCAAATTTTCTAATATTGAAGAATTGTTCATCTTGTTTTCAGCTCCCAATTCGTAGCCGTCATCGTCCTCTGTAGATGAAGTTGTCTGTGTTATTGACACTGTTTCAGTTTTAGTCTCTGAGAAGTAAAGTTTCAAAAGATTCACATGTATCTTCCTCTGTCGTTTTCTTCTTCCTGGTGTTTCAATCACGTAAGTTCGATCACTTAACTTCTCTATTATCCTATAAGGACCTTGAAACTTATTGGTAAGGGGAAATCTTTTCACTGGTAAGAACACTAGAACTTGCTGTCCAATATTAAAATTTCTTAGCTTAGTCTTAGCATCATATTTTCTTTTCATTTTCTCTTGACTTATTTTCAAATTTTCTAAAGAGAATTTTCTAATTTCTCTTAACCTTTTCCTCAAGTTCTTCACATATTCTCCTTGGATTTCCTCTTGATTTTCTTCCCAATTCTCTGCAAGAATCTTCAATGGACCTCTTATGTCTCGACCAAAAATCATTTCATTTGGTGAACATCCCATGCTTTCTTGATAAGCATTCCTAACTTCAAATAACATTAAAGGTAAACCAGCATCCCATTCTCTTCCTGATTCATTACAATACTTAGTTAACATACTTTTCAATGTCTGATGGAACCTTTCCAAGGCTCCTTGAGTCTCTGGATGATAAGCAGTTGATAACTGTTGTTTTACTCCTAACAAGTTCATCACATCCTGGAATAATTTTGAAGTAAAGTTCGTTCCTCTATCACTTTGCACAATTTCTGGTATTCCAAACTTGGAGAAAAACTCCACCAACTTCTCAGCAATTACCTTTGCACTTATACTTCTTACAGGAATCGCCTCAGGATACCTAGTCACTGGACACATTAATGTTAATAGATATTCATTTCCTTTCTTTGTTTTCGGAAGTGGCCCAACCACATCTATAATTACGTTGCTAAAGGGTTCTCCTCTAACTTCTATGGGTTGTAGGGGTGCTTTCTGAATGGTTTCATTCGGTTTTCCAGCTATCTGGCATGTGTGACACACTCTGCAAAATTTGCTAACGTCCCTGTGAAGTCCAGGCCAGAAAAAATACTTCATAATCTTCTCAACAGTCTTCCTGATTCCCATATGTCCAGACTCATGCGCTACTGCTACAACTTGTTTCCTCAATGGATATGGAATCAAAATTTGATGATATTCGCCCCATTCAGCATTTCCTGGTATATCTGCAGGTCGATGCTTCCTCATTAGCAATCCTTCCTTTAGATAATAACAGGTGGAAGTTTGTTGCATCTCTTCTTGATCAACAACTCTGAAGAACAAATCAGCCAGTTTCATTAGCTTCTCTCTAGTCACTTGACCAACTTCAAGGGCTGAACTCTCCATATCTGCTAACTCTGCTTCTGTAGTCTCACTACTATCTTCAGGAACACTTTGACCACTCGGAGTCTCTTCAATAACAACAGGAACCTCTTCTTCTTGGGAAATCTCTTCATTACTAACACTAGGGGAAACTTCACTTTCCTGGAACAGTTCTTCTAATCTTAAAGATTCTTCACTTGATTCTTCTGGTGCAGGTAAATCCTCAGTATCTTCACTTGCAGATATAGTTCTCTTCATACTCCTGGTAGTTACACAACTTGGAAACAGGTGGGGGTTTTTCTTCTCTAAATCAACCGTAGGACTAACCCTTAACGGTTTGTCTGTCACTATAGGACAAGGAACAAATGGTACACAACCAACTTCATTACCCAGTAAAACATGTACACCTTCAACAGCTAGTGAGTCCTTTACAGCAAAATCAACATTTCCTGTCACCAATTCACAGGACAAATGCAAGCGGCATATAGGAGTTACCTCTTCTCCTCCTATACCCTTCAAAATAACTGAATCTCCGGTGAGATTCTTCTCCAGCTGTGGGTGAGCACCACGAACTACCACACTATGGTTACTCCCCGTATCACGTAATACCTTGACTGGTACCTGCACACTTCCTCTTTGAGTTGTCAGCGTACCTTCATAGATATATGGCTTAAAAGCCTCCAAGCTGCTCAGCCACTCACTGCTTGAAGTTACATTTCCACTGGTTGCTAAACACTCTGCTTGTTTAGTCTCAGTCGTTCCCACACTGCTCTTCGTAGTTTGCTTCACCTGGTTACCTTTAACCACTTGACCAACTGGTTTGGTCTGCTGTTGTGTCTGATAACAATCTCGACTGTAGTGTCCTACTCTTCCACACTTGTAGCAGACAACATTAGTCTTCTGTATCTGTCTTGAAAACTGACTGGATGATGAGGATTTAACATTTAATTGCTGAGGGATGTTACCTGACTTTGTATTGGCATAGCCACTAGAAGGATTTCCAGTTGTAATGTTCCTGAAATTTGGATGAGATCTGAAACCTGTGCGTTGTTGGTTCTGGTACTTGACATTATAATTTCTTTTGCTAGAAATTATATTAAAACCTTCGCTCAATGTAGCAGCTTTGTCAAGTTTTTTAACCTCTCTCTCTCTTAAATAGGCTCTTATGTGTTCAGGAATTCCTCTAAGATATTGTTCTAGAACTACTAACTCCTCAAGTTCGTCCATAGATTTAACTTTAGCAGCCTCCAACCATCGTTTAAAACATCTTCTTACTTTGTAGGCATAATCCAAGAAAGTTATCTTGTCATCCTTTCTCAAAGATCTGAATCTTTCATTATAATATTCAGGGGTCATCTGGTAAACTTGTAGCACATTATGTTTGAGTACCTTGTACTCTTTACACTGATCAGCTGATAAGGCTAAATAGGCACTTCTTCCTTTACCAATGAGAACACTCTGTAACAAGACCGACCATTTATCTTCTGGCCATCCCATACCTGAAGCCACTTTTTCAAAGTGATCAAAAAACTCATCTGGGGCTTCTTCTGTAAATTTCGGAATCAACTTCTGCACTCTTATTACATCAAATACAGGGTCTGAATTACCTTGAGTAGGGTTAGACGGTGTTACAGGTAACTTGGAGCGGGCTTCTATCAATTTCATTTCTCTTTCATAATCTTCTTGTTTCCTTGCTCTTTCTCTTTCCTCTTTTGCTCTTTCTCTTTCTTCTTCTGCTGCTTTTTCTTCTTCTCTTTCCTTTCTTTCTCTTTTCTCTCTATGTTCTCTTTCTCTTTCTGCTTGCATTTTCTCTCTTTCAGCCTGTATCATCAGCTTAATCAAATTTTCTTCTGCTTCTA
>JANJGK010000041.1:5390236-5447736 GCA_039081455.1 Macrobrachium rosenbergii
ATCCGGTCACGATCATCCGAAAAAAAACACAGTTCCGCGCACTCCCAAAACAAAACGAAACACGAAACCTCACGGACAATCAAAACGTAAACAAAGAAAACCACACTCTCTAATGACAACGACATCATTCGACAATTACGTACGCCGTTGTTCGTTGTCTCTCTCTCTCTCTCTCTCTCTCTCTCTCTCTCTCTCTCTCTCTCTCTCTCTCTCTCTCACACAAGACGTCGTCAAATGCAGTAACGTCATTCCTTCATATTACTCCCCCACTACATTTGACGACGTCTTCTCACACACACACTACCCAGATTTTAAATAGCCTTAGGCAGGACCCACGGATGCTCCGGAACAGGCCCCCTGGATCTTGTTTGAGGGCCCTCATGCATTCTCTCTGTCTCTACTCCCTTCTCAGCACCATTTTCATTCAACCCCTCCAGTCCACCCCATTCCAGATGCACACTACCCTCCTCATCACTATCCTGACCTATCTCACCCACCACTTCATCCACACCCTCCAATTCTGCCCCAAATATCTCTCCAAATTCTGCCACTAACCCATTCAACTCATTCATAGTTCTGTCCAGCTCTCGCAAAGACTCATCCATACTACCAATCACCTGCCTACTAGAAGGTTCCTTTCCCACCGAAATTTCACTCACCTCAGTCAACTCAAACCCACACACACTGTATGTATCATTCATGCTATCCTCAGTATTGCATGCCCTATCAATCATTCTCACCCCCGCAAGCACACCCTTATCACACAACTTACGCTTCTTCCGTTCACTTACTTCCTCCAACTTCCTCCGCTTTCTTCCATACTCAACCAACACCAACTGGCGGTCCTCCAGACCCATTTGCTCACCGAAACTCGGCTTGCATTTATTCGTCCTCAACCAATCACTCATTGCATTCTCCTGAACATATTGCGGCACCTCTCTCCATCTACGCAACTGGCTATGATGTGCCCTAATCTCATTCACACTTCCATCCAATTGTAGTTTTCCTAAAACGTAACTCAATCCACTTGGCCCCACCTCCAAAATCTTATATGGCCCATGAAATTTCTCTCTCATCTTACTTACATTCATTCCCCCCTTCTCAATCACCTCTCTCAATACTCTATCTCCAACCCCAAAACTTTCAAATCTTTCACTCGCCCTCTTCCACAACCCACGGTCATCCTCCGTTAACCCCAACCTTGGTCTAACCATCCTCTCAAAATTTAACACATATTTCGACGGAGACATACCCAAGCTCTTATGCAACGTAGAGTTATACACCCACACTGCACGTCCAACATGTACATCCCAATCGTCATCACATTTACTCATCATTCGCAAAATCTCTGTCATCGTTCTCACAGTTCTCTCAGCCAAACCATTCGCACTCGGCATATACGGAGTGGCATACACATGCACAATACCCCACTGCCTCAACATTTCCTCAAACTGCCACCCCACAAACTCAGGCCCATTGTCACTCAACATTCTCACAGGCCTACATACACACATCGGCAATATTACTTGCCCTACCATTCGCGCAACAGTTTCACTCCTTTTATCCTTGATGGGGACCGCATATGCAAACTTACTCATGTGATCCACCATCACAATCATTCCCACATGCCCTCTTGCAGTCCGTGGTAATGACACGCAATCAATCACAACCATCTCAAACAATTCTTTCATCTGCAGTCGTAAGACTGGCGGATTTGCTTGCACACTCTGATATTTCCCTCTCTGACAATCTTCACACGTGACAGCTACATCCGCACAAATCTTGCTCAACCCAGGCACATACAATCTCTCTCTCATACACCCTCACAACTTATTCTTTCCTAAATGCCCAAAACGATCATGTACCAATAGACACATACTCACGGCTGCATCGAAGGAAAACACCGGTATATACACCCCTTCATTAAACAAACCCTCCTGATGCAAAAAGTACACCACATTCCTACACACCACAAACCGTCTAGCAACCCTCCTGTATGCATCCAACTCAGGGGGCCAATCCTCCACTCTCACCCCCCACAATACACACCGCCGTAACATACTGACCCCCACACTCTGATCCTGCATTTGCTCAACCTCTTCCTCACTCAACAAATCCAAACCCCCACGTACACCCCCCTTCATATGCAACTCTATAACACTCTCACTCGGACGGACCACCATCCCACAACCCTTCAAAAATCTATATCTTAACAACATATCGTATTTATCATTAGCCCCCTCAATCACACAAAAATCACTCTCGTCCATCACTACCCCACCAATTTCTATCTTTTCACACATCATCCCTACTATAGGTACCCCTAAATTTCCTATCCCACGGACCTCACCCTTACAATTCCTTATCTCACACTCATCCCGTAACTTATCGTACCCATTTTTAAGCAACACATTTACACTACACCCAGTATCAATCAGAGCAATCAAACACACACCCTTACAAATCACTTGCATGCTCATACACTCGTGCGTTTTACCCCCAAACCCTTTCTCATGCATCAACCCTTCACGCACATGCATTACCCTCACCGTCTGCATTCTGGAGGATCCACCCAACTGAACCCCCTCACTAATTAGTTTCCCGAACTGGTACTCTGCCCCACTCTCATTCGCCTACACACACTCGCCACATGACCTTCCACCCCACATTCGGTACACTTTGCTCTCACTTCCTTACACATCCTGGCATAATGCCCACTTTGCCCACAGTTACCACAAATTATGCCTCCATGGGTACCCCGACAGCCACTGGCTATATGTCCTATCTGCCCACACCTATAACACTTGATACCCCTAACCTTCTTACATTCACTCACCAAATGCCCCGTTTCTCCACACCCAAAACAAGCTCCCAATGCCCACCGACATTCATTTTTCTTATGCCCCACTTTCCCACACCTATAACATTTCTGCCCTAGATCATAACTAACTAACCCTACCCTTCCAATACTACTACTTCTATCTCTCTGTGGCCCCTTGATATTTGCATTATTTACGTTTACACTTCTATCAACTACTTGCTCTGCCATCCACCTCGGTCCTGCCAAAACTGCTTCCCTATAGCTTCTAAATTCTGGTACCTCTGCCCTAACGCTAACACTCCTACTCTCTTTCGCGCATCTGTCAACCTCATGGTCTTCAACCAGATCCAGAATTTCATTCCACCTCAACCTTTCATTCGCCCACTTCATCTTTTCCTTGCGCTTCCTATTTATGAACTCATACACACCCTCGGGTACCGTCACCAACAACTTTCATACTAACTCTTTGCACTCATTTATTCCCTCATCACCAAATTTAATTCTGGCTAATGTTTCCAACCGACAGACGTACGTATCCAAAAATTCACCATCATTCATTCTTGCCTCATCGAAATCATGTTTCCTCTTATGCTTAACACTATTTTTTGTCCTTCTTGCCTGTTCTATAATCCTACTTTCAATACTTTTATAGGACACATGACCTACACTCATTACCACCCCATACATACTCAGCAAAAACCCTGTTAAGAAACCCCCTAACTCTCGTGCCCATGCCCTCTTATTCTCTCCATATTTAGCCATGCAATAACCATACTCCCTGAAAAAATCCCTTATATCCCTACGTCCATACTCTTCATACTTCTCACACCGTGGCACTTCTCTCACATACATAGCCTTCCGTACTTCTTTCTCGCTCTCACTGTCGCTGCCGCTAGTTTCACTCTGACCTTTCTTACACTCTTCCGAATACAGTGAATCCACTTCCACACTAACATCCATCCTCCCAACTGTGCTTTTCTTACCCTTCTTCTTAACTACCCTTATCCAATCTTCACTATCCAACTCACTTTCATCTTGTTCCCTACTCTTTTCCAATTTCCCAATATCAACTTTCTTCTCATCCTTCCTAAGCCTCTTTCCTTTTTTTTTCCTTTTCTTTTCCTCACCCCCTTTCTTAACCTTGTCCTCACGTTTACCTTTAGCCAGCATCTCTCCCTTCTTTTCCTTCTTTACTGCACCTAAATCACTTCCATCACTCTCATCTCCACTCTTCTCTACCTTCTGCAACCCTTCTGGCCCATCCCAAGACCCAGGGGAACCTCCTCCTACAGCTCCTTCTCCAAAGAACTCCTTAAGCATTCCCTTCATCATTTCCTGCATCCTGCTTACTGCAGACTCTAACTTCTTATCCATTCTTTCTTCAGACTCTTTCACCCCCTCTTTCATCTCCTCTTTCATTTCTTCTTTTGCACTCCTTAGCATTCCCCCCATCTCCTCCAACTGACTCCTCAACTCCTCATTCTCACTCCTCAGCCTCCCATTCTCCTCCTCCAGCCTACCCTGGAGTTCCCTAGCCACCCGGAGTTCCTCTCTCAGTTCCTCTATCTCACTCATCCTGACCTCTTACTCTCACTCTACCCACCACAAAACAATTCTAACAGTAAATACACAACAGCCCCACGTTGGGCGCCAAATAACGTGGCGGGATTTCACAACCACACACTCACACTTACAAAAAAACAGCACATACACTCACCTCGTACTAGGCTAGGCCTACGAATTCCGGACGGGAAGTTTTGCCAAAGCAGAAGGAGGTCACAGAGTCACCACAACCGCCGATAATGCCAACGCTCACCACACAACAACAGTCCACAACCAAGAAAACAACAAACCAACTAGAATACAAACACGACCCAAAGCAAGACTCAAAAAGACTCAACCACGAAGACAAACTCAACTCACTCGGAACACAGCAGAAAAAAAAACAACCAGGCTATCACACGACACCGATCACACAGCCAACACAGCACAAAACCCAAAACACGCCCAAGTACAAACACTCCAACCACAAAGCCTCCAAATACCAAATCACACAAACTGAACAAAAAAAACGCAACCAAAACTCCGATCAACTACCGGAAAAACCGTCCTTTCAGCACAATATCTCTTTCAAGACTCCCGCTATCCGGTCACGATCATCCGAAAAAAAAACACAGTTCCGCGCACTCCCAAAACAAAACGAAACACGAAACCTCACGGACAATCAAAACGTAAAGAAAGAAAACCACACTCCCTAACGACATCATTCAACAATTACATATGCCGTTGTTCGTTGTCTCTCTCTCTCTCTCTCTCTCTCTCTCTCTCTCTCTCTCTCTCTCTCTCTCTCTCTCTCTCTCTCTCTCTCTCTCTCTCACAAGACGTCGTCAAATGCAATAACCTCATTCCTCCATAGTTTGTCAAGGAGGCATTTACACAATTCTTGGGAAGCCCCTTCCTACTTCCTTTGTAAAGGTCCTGGAATAGCTGGGGAGAGGTAAAATAATTATCAAGGCCTACATGGTGACCCTGATATAAAAGGTCAGCCTGCTTCATCAAACGCATCACTAAATTGTAAGTGAAACCCTCACCACTCTTATCTTCCTGCCTGACCTGACCCCCTTATACACCTCAAAGGTACGAGTATAGCTGGTTTTGGTATCACAAAGGCACCATAGCTTGACGCCAAACCTTGCATACCCTTTTTGCAGCATGTACTGTCGAAGATGAGGTGTGCGACCTCTAAAACCTGCCATACTTTCATCTATCGCAATGTTTTGCGAGGGATTAAAATGTCTTTTGAACACATGTACAAAATAGTTAATAACTGGTTTGATCTTATAAAGTGTATCACAATCTGGAGAGTCTTGGGCAGGCATTCCATCATTGTTCGCAAAGTGCAAAAATTTCAAGAGAAGATTGAACCTGTCTCGGGCAAAATGCTCCCAAAACCAAGTTTAAGAGATTGGTTTATGGCAAGTGTCCCAGTAGTCATTTATCTCTGGCAATCTTACAATGCCCATATTGAGAGCTATACCAATAAAAGCTCTCATTTCTCTGATTTTAGTGTGCCCATCTGTAATCCAGTTATGAACAGCTGATTGTGGATGGTACTGCAAATACACCCTCTTAGATACAAATGTATCACTGTACCTATTTATTTCATTTACTACAGTCTGCATGAAAGAATCAGGAAAAAATTAATTGAAATAAGCAGTTGGGGGGGCATTGGCATGTGGAGAATGCATAGGTCCTGGGGTGGCACTAAATGGCACTGGAATAGGGCTAGCATTATCACCAGTGAGGCACACCCACACACCACCTGATGCACATGCATTAATTTCACTTTCTGAAGATGATCCGTCATCCTCATCACTGTCGCTCTCCTTATCACTAGTAGTATCATCAGAATCTGAAACTTCCTTATCACTTGTTTCATAAAATGAAATGTCAGTAATTTAGTTTGAAACTGTAGGGGACGCCATAAGTTTCAACCTGAAATAAATAAGGTAACAACATTTTACAACTAATTCACCTATATGCAATGCATTTACACAACTTCCAGCTCGTATTATCTCCATTTTCTCTATACAGTCATACCCCGAACTTACACGAGGTAGGTTCCGGAGCCCCTCGTGCAAGGTGAATTTTCGCGTAAGTTTGGCATGGTCTTTAAAAATGTTAATAAATGTTTATTACTAGAGTGTAAGTACTAAATATGACCCTAATCATGCTCCCAAAGTATTAAGCTAACTTTTAAATGAGCTAAATTTAGTGTAATTTTATTTAAAATTTAGCTTATTACCCTTACAAAAGAGAGAAATGGTTGACACAAAAATTGAGTACTGCACTGTTTCATAATAGCGCATTTACAGTAGGTGTGTACGTATACTAATGTTACCCCTAATTCATGGGATGCCATTTTCTTTTTCACTTAGAGTAAAAGACGTTTTCTTTGCGTCACTAAGTAAACTTTATGCGTCACAGTCATAACAAAGGTACAGTTCAATAAAATAACGAAAATGTACATAATGTTCGCAGAAGGTAGTACAGTACAGGTAAAATTCAATAAATTTAAAATTATATACTGTACAGGTAATGACGCACAGAGAAAAAATAAGTTGTAAAAATATGTTTGAACACTAACTATGAATGAGAGAGAGAGAGAGAGATACATATACTGTAATACAGTAATTGTACTGCTTTTGTATCGTTTTTATGCGCAAACATATAAATACAGGTTTTCCATTCTGATTTTATACCTAAAAACACGAAAACTTATAAAATAGTACTTAAAAATTAAACACTTTCTGCAGGGGTACCATCTTTGAAAATTGCAGTAACTTTGCGAATGGGTAACACATCTTGTAAAAGTACGCCAACTGAACGTGCTGTAATTACATGCACATACAGATTGCACCAGCACTTTTCTCAGAAGTTAACAAAGTAATTTTCAAAGAATGACACTTATACAACTCTTAGTTACATCTCTGATATTACATTAACGAATGAATTTTATCAAACGAGTGCGACTGAACAACCTCATCTCAAGGTCATATAAAGTCCTAGTGACAAAGACTTGTATGATATTTATGTACAAAAATATAAATATAAATTTTCCATATCAATTTTACAGTTAAAAGTATGAAAACTTATAAATGTACTTCAGATATTAAACAAGCATTTTCTGCAGGGGTGTCATCTTTGAAAAGTGCAGTAACTTTGCAAATGGATATCACATCTTGTAAAAGTACACTAACTGAATGTGCTGAAATTACCTTTGCTTCATATTTATGCATGTACAAAAATAAAAATAATACATTTTTCATACAGATTTTACACATAAAAGCATGAAATGCATTTTTTCATGCAGATCTTACACATACAAGCATGAAATGCATTTTTCATACAGACCTTACACATAAAAGCATGAAATGCATTTTTCTTACAGATTTTACACATAAAAGCATGAAATGCATTTTTCATACAGATCTTACACATAAAAGCATGAAATGCATTTTTCATACAGATCTTACACATAAAAGCATGAAATGCATTTTTCATACAGATCTTACACATAAAAGCATGAAATGCATTTTTCTTACAGATTTTACACATAAAAACATGAAAACTTGTAAATTACTTCAAAAATTAAACATAACCACTTCTGCAGGGTTTCTTGAGAATTTCGTGTGTCTGTGAATTTGTGCGACTTGAATCGTGTAAGATCGAGGTATTACTGTATTACATTTTTATCCAGCATCAGCATGTAATACTGTAATTACGAAAAATAAGAACTGTGATAAAGATTATCTCTCGACACCAAGACGCCAACCATGATATCTCAACTTTCATTCTAAAAAAAATTAGCTTTTGCTACGAATTCACTTAATATGATAAACGTATTCTTCCATTAATGGTAATTCCTATTATCACTTAAAACTTGCATCATTCTATCATGTCTTTATCCCATATTAACCTTTAATAATTACAAAAATAATGATAAAGATAATAGTTATCGAGAGCCGGTCACTTAACACTCAAAACCAACGCCGAGACAAATTTTCCAGGGAATTCTTGCTTTTTTCTACGTCAAACTTTTTAACCAATTAAGTAACAGGGTTATGACGATGTTATTGTGATGTAATAACATTTAGCCAATGACATTGAAGTATTGATACGTCATCAGAGAGCAAGGTAGTGGCGTAGGAAACCTGTCTCTGAAAGTATTGGCGTGCAGTTTAAATCGGTCCATTAAAGGTAAGTATTGCACCCAAGTTAAATTGGTTGCAAGTTAAAAGAATTTCAGCTTGGTAGAGTATAAATACAAAACAGTATACGTATATAAAATAAAAATGTAAATGAAGTTTTTTATTTACCTTTGGTAAATAAAAAGGAAAATGGTACTCAACGAGTGGAGGAACAGTAGCTATCTTAAATCGTAGTCGAACATTACGTACCATAAATCTGCTGACCCTCTTCGGTGTCCATCTTATCTGATATCCGGACGAACGGGGACCGGTTAACAAGGGTCGACTGTATTGTAGGGTAGTTGCGTATCATACCATTAATTTGAATGTGTTAAAGCTTACATTGCAGGTTAATTACCGGGTGTTACGAAATTATGAAGTTTTCTGCTATAGCCTATCTCCAAGTACATTATTTTAGGTTTCTATTAAGCTATTTTTCATTTTACATTTCTTGTATTTTCAGACTGAGTGATGGAGTTAGATACAGCCATGGCTAACGACTCGGAGGAAATGAGATGGATTAACTGAATCCAGGCTATAACCTTCAGAGAGGCCAGGGATGCTGGCACATCATTCATTTTACGTTCCTGGATAGCTAAATACATTAAAAGGGATGAATCCTTTGTTAAAAGAAACTGGAACAAAAATTCATATGACTGTCATCGCAAAAAGAGTGAGAACCTTGGAAGGCCTGAAGTCCTTTCTCAGGAGTCAAAAGACATCATAGCTGAGGCAGTGGGTAGACCAAGAAAGTCTTTATGTAAATTGGTACTTGAACTAGAAACAAAAAGGGGAAAGAAGAGAAGTTATAGTGCTGTATATAGTGAGTTGAAAAAATCTGGTATCAACCCATTTCATGTTATCAGCAACAGAGAGAAGACCGTGCATGGTTTTGTTGTTCATTTCTCAAAGATTGGGATGAAGGTGACCTTCTCCATGTTGCCGCATCAGATGAATTCTTCATTTACACAGTCAGGAAGCCAAATCATAAAAATGGCACCATTTGGGCTGCAAAGTTGGATGATATCAGCAATGTCGTGCGCTATCGCCAAGTTGTGAAATTTCCTGAATGTTTGGGAATT
This sequence comes from Macrobrachium rosenbergii, assembly GCA_039081455.1. Taxonomy (NCBI): domain Eukaryota; kingdom Metazoa; phylum Arthropoda; class Malacostraca; order Decapoda; family Palaemonidae; genus Macrobrachium; species Macrobrachium rosenbergii. The sequence continues at coordinate 5,399,890 of JANJGK010000041.1, forward strand.
TTTCTCTGTTTCACAGCCAAATGGTTAATGTGGATCATCAAAGGAAAAGGACAGTCATGGAATGGCAAATACTTCAGAGAAACTGTGCTTACTGGTGGAGTATTTCCTTTCCTCAAAGATCCTGAAAATGTGTTATCTGTTGAAGTCACATTTTTGCATGATAAGGCACCATGTTTCAAGGCTCCTCAGACACAGGAAGTGCTTTGAAACAGTGGTATCAATTTCTTTTCGTCAAGTGAATTTCCAGGTAGCTCCCCTGACCTTAATGTGTGTGAAAACATTAGTAGTATCTTGAAGGATCATGTTGAACCATGCACAGTGAACTATGATGGTATACCAAGCCTTGACGACCTGCGAAGAGAGGTGACTGAAGTGCTCAGTATAATGGAGTTTGAGTCTCAGCTTTTTTGCGATTTGCTGAAATCATATCCTTCAAGAATGCAGACTGTGGTACAGGCAGATGGAGGCCACACAAAATATCAAATACACAGAGATAAACTTAAATAAATACCTGTTCTGAATTACTTTTGTGTTTGTCCATATCAATTTTAGCTTATGCTGTAGAAGGGGGGGGCGCCTCTAATTTCGAAACACCATGTATATGTGCCCTTGACTGCACATACATGTACACAGGGTACAACATGGGGTTTTATTTCAAATTAAATTTCACTAAGTATCGTATCCATTTCAGGCTAGGCTAACACAACTAATTCTAAAATGGCCGCCACCATCAGCCGGTCTCATCTTTTATCACCAAATATCACAATCCTTAAAATTTCATAAACCCTAACTATACAGATCTCTGCTCTAACAACCAGTCACTGATATCCTGGTCACAGCACCATTTTATTCCGACTTTTTCAGAATAAGTAGAGCATTTCAGATCGTCAGTGTTATCGTATAGTCTAAATGATTCAAAACGTACTGACCTAATCCCTAATCGTAGCCCAAGCGTTATACTACGACACCCAGGTTACTTCATTCTTATGATTGTTTAAATTGTGATTAAATCAATGCATTGCGTTGTGTATATTAACTAAAAAATGATATAAACTTACTGTTGGTGCATTCAGTGTTCCTAGCTTGAAATACAGTAGTTGGGTTGGCTTAAGCACAATCTCTTATTTTGTGACCCTCATCCAAGGCGCACCTCAATAAATTCTCCTTACATTTAGATATGCATATCTCCTAAAGGAAGTTTTCCCTAAATGTACTTTGAGACGAAAAGAAGTACTTAAGTGTACTTGTAGGCACTGACAACAATGGCTGCATTCTTGAGTCCTTATTAGCTTGAACTGCACTGTATCAAAGCTGTGAAGAGATAAACAACCAATACCAGTATTTAAGCATTATACACATATACTTACAATTAAACACATGAAACAGTTAAGACAACGTTTTTCATTACTAAATACAAACATAACGAAACATAGTATTCTTCATTTACATAATACGCATTTCCACTTTACGTAAATTTAAAGAGAATACATAAAACTATACCACAACTTGCAGAAAAGCTCAATCTCACTTGTCGAAGTTTCGACATATTCCCCTGCAAGAAAACTCATGCCTACATTATTTACAATAGTCCTGTTCTTATCAATGCCTTTCTGGCTTCTGCAGGTATTTGAGCAGTCCTTGTGCTCTGGCGGGTGCTTGACTGAATGTCCTTTGTTGCAGGATTAGTTTCCCTTATCTCCTGCCACAGCTCTAAGGGGTATAACTTAATTACAGGTCTCATAAGCTGGCTATGTGCCGTTCTTAGAGCAGCCACTCTAGGGACCTTGTCTCTCCCTATGTGTAACTCGATCACTTGGCCCAACTTCCACTTGGTCCTTGGCCCCTCATCATGAATGAGGACAACTTCCCCTATCCTGGGCCAAGAGCCATGCACTATTCCTACTCGATGGGTCTCTCTTAACGTTGTCAAATATTCCCTCTCCCATCTCTTCTACAAGTTGTCACACAACTTGGATACGTACAGGAATCTTTTCTCAGTGAACTCTCGTCCATAGGTGGGGTCACCGGAGATCTCTTCCCAATTTACAACACTTCCAAAAGATGTAAACAACAGCTTATATGTTGATGATTTTGCCATTTTTTACATTTCAAGCAACTTGCGCCACATCCAAAGAATCTTAAATATCTCCATAAATAAAATTGAACAATGGGCATTATCTGTTGGATTTAAATTTTCTGATGAAAAAACACAAACAGTAGCATTTTATAGGGATGAACGTTGGCTCAGAAACGAAGATATAGTTCTTACCATGAATAACACTCCCATCCAATTTTATCCAGAAGTCAAACTCTTAGGCCTATATTTTGACAATCATTTGAACTGGAAGGCCCATGTAAGACATACCAAAGCAAAGGCCTTGAAATCTTTAAATATATTAAAAAAATTAGCCCACACTTCATGGGGTGCTGACAGAGATATTTTATTGAAACTATAAGGCTACAGTTCTACCAATATTAGAATATGGCAGTCCAATTTATAGCTCTGCTAGTGAGACTATTCTCAAAATGCTAGATCCAGTACATCATCTTGGGATTCGGTTAGCCACCGGAGCATTCAAATCATCACCAGTCCAATCCTTGATTGTAGAAAGTGGAGAAATGCCACTATCTTATAAATTCAAAATAACAACGATGTGCAGGGGTTTAAAAATTATAAATAGTCCAGCAAAAACCAAAGATTTATTTAAAAAACCAGATTGTTTCTGGAATACAAAAATTACCCCATCCTTCCCTATTAGAGCTAATAGATTATTTATTAACAATGATCTTTATAATATTAGATTTTACAATTTTAACAAAATAATGCCTCCATGGATGATAAGTGCTCCCCAGATATGTAACAAACTATGTACAATACCAGTTAATAAATTGAATAACCCACTTGCTATGAAACTGTATGCTCTGGAACATATCAAGGTACACAGTAATAATCATTTATATACTGATGGTTCCAAAGATAATATGGGAGTTGGACTCGCTGTTTACGGAAACAATATAAAGAGCCAAGCCTCTTTACATAACAAAGCATCAGTGTTCACTGCTGAATTACTAGCAATAAAAACAGCATTAACAACTATATATGAAAACCAGTTTAATGAAGTAACCATCTTTAGCGATTCACTAAGTTCAATAAATGCAATAAACTCTTATACTCCAAAAAATAAAATTGTAAATGAAATTAGACATACATTACATGAAATGAAAATGCAAAAGATATCTGTTACTCTATGTTGGATACCATCTCACATAGGATTAGAAGGCAATGAAAAAGCTGACACCTATGCAAAAGAGGCTAGAACACTCCCAATATCAGCAGAATTATTACCATTAGAAGATTATACTAGATACAGTAAAGTGGTGATTAAGAAGAAATGGCAAAATAACTGGAGGGAAAGCAATCTTAACAATAAATTAAGAGAAATAAAAGAAACTGTAGACCCGTGGCCATCATCTTATCAGAATTGCCGCAGGTTTTCAGTAATGTTGACACGGCTAAGAATTGGTCACACTAAACTGACACATGGTTACCTGATGAGTAACCCCCATGCCCCTATACCTATGTGCGAAATATGTAATGTACAAATAACAGTAAAGCATATTTTAAAGGTATGTCCAAAATATAGAATCCAAAGAGACATTTTATTTAGAAGATATTCCTTTAAAGATATACTGTCAGAAAATGACAAATTTTCACTTTTTAATATTTTAAAATTCCTTAAATTTAATCATTTATATGATAAAATATAAGATTTATAGAACAATTTATAATATATTCCTAATTAACTTAAAATATAAGATTCATAGAATAATTTATAATATATTCCTAATTAACTTAATTAATTCTTAGATTAACATAAGTCACTAGTTATAATTAAATTCTTAGAGAGTTTAAATAGCTTGTCTAATCCTTCGGGCCAGCCCTAGGAGAGTTGATATTAACTCAGTGGTCTGGTTAAACTAACGTTAAAAAAAAAATAAAAAAAATAAAAAAAAACTACTTCTCTTGGGAAGGACTGTAGCTTTCGTCCAAGGTAACTTAATTGGTCTGTCATTGATAATTCCAGCTCCACCAGGACACAGGTCAGTTCCTGAAAACTGAGCAAGGCTTGGCCTACAATCTTTTTTAGACATGACTTCAGAAGTCCTATGAGCCTTTCCCATATAGCACCAAACCATGGTGCTCTCGCTGGAATGAACTTCCAGTTACACTTTGTATCTGACAGATATTCCTTTGCCCTGGGATTCTCCGACATGGTCTTAAGGTATATTGATGCTGCTACAAATGTGGTGGTGTTGTCACTCAACAGGAGTGCTGGGAAACCTCTTCAGTTACAGAGTTTTCTAAAACTCATGAGGAACGAGTCACAGGACTGGTTATCAGCTAGCTCCACATGTACTGTATGCCTCTGGTTATTGGGCACGTAAATAAGATGATATAAGCCTTCTCGGGGCTTTTTCCTTTTCCCGTAACCCATAATCCGCTGGTGTAGTCCATGCCTGTATTATTAAAGGGTTGCTTACATTGCACCCTGAACTTAGGTAATGGTGGAACTATATTGGGCCTATATGGCCTCCCCTGCGTTCTCCTACAAATAACAAATTGGTGTATTATTATACTCTTAGTTGCCTTATCTGTGGGATCCAGAACTCCTGTCTGACACTCGCCACAGTTGCATTTACACCATACGAGCATTAGCATCATGATGTTCTTTAATAATTACCCGAATAACATAGCAACTCTTCGGCAATAGTATGGGAAACTTAACAGATTCGGGTAACTGTCTGTGTTCAAGTCTACCCATACACTGTACTACCCAACTGTCCAGGTAAAGATTCAACTGGTGTACGAGAACTAGTTTTAGTTTTCTTACCCCCTTCATCAAACTCATGTATTCTTCTTGGAAACCCCCTTAATGAGAGACTGCCGTGAGGTAGTCACATGGCTCCAGCTTGGAATATTCTTTCTCATGCTGTAGATTTGTGACAGGCAAGGAGGCTCTCGAACGAGGGGAAATCGTTCCCACTGTTTGACCCCTCGAAGTAGGTTCCTTCATGTGGTGTGGGGGTAAGGGGCCCTGGCTTTTCTTCTTCGTTCTTACGAAGAATAAGAGCCCGGGCCCTGACGGATCACCTACAAACCTTTCGATTTAAATGGCGTGGATATTTTCACTTTCGTACAAATTTCTTGGACCTGGTAAATAGGAAAAGGTATCATAGCTGGGATTGGGTTTATATCCGAAGCTAAATAGTGAGAACCGTGGCAGGACCATCAACTGCCCGATAATGTTCGGACCTGAGTTTTCAGGCGGAACTATTCTACGGGACTGGACCACGGATTTCAGGGGGTCTAGTTCTGGGAATAGGACCCTCGGCATTCTGTCCGGTTTGCCCATAATGTGATTAGGGTGGGGATGATTGTATTCTAAATGCTCTCAGTCCTATCAAGTGGATTGGCTTACACTTGAGCCACTCTAATCATGTTGTGCCATCCCCTTTGGGGTAGGGTAGGGATGCGGACATTTGGGTGTCGGTTCTCACTTGTGCCATTAGTGGAGGAATGAACTCCATGAAAGGCTGATGATATCTTTTTAAGATTTTTTTTTTTTTTTTTTTTTTTTTTTTAATACTTTTATCTTTATGGACGGTATAAATAAGGATATAAGTACCCCTGGACCTTGTGATGATAACCAATCGGCACAGACAAAGACCTCTGCAACCTCGTCTCGGAATACGCGTACGGACAACTCAAATAAACATTCCAGTGTAATAACACTGAAACCCTATGCTCCAGTACGGAGCAAAGGGAAATTTAATGGAAATGGTGATTGTGAAATTGGACCAGGAATATATGAACAGTCGTATGACAAATATTTGACCTTTAGCCTGGAAGAACCAAATTGTGACATTTTCAATGTATACAGGGATATTTTAAATTGTTGTGGCCGAGAGCCTAAGATTAGTCCCGAAGGTAAAGGAAAGCTGACGGTTGAATCTACCTCAGCTAAAGAAAGTGAAAATCTAAAATCATTGTCTCGCCTTGGAGGAGTCAAAGTGGAATGTGCCGTACATGCCTATTGGAACCACTCCAAGGGTATGATATTTGCCCCACAGCTCATGACATATTCTGAGGAAAAGTTAGTGGAAGAATTGAAAGATCAAGGAGTAATAAAAATAGAAAGAATGAAGAAAAAAGTAAATGGAGCCCTAGTCCCACTTCCCAACTTGATAATCACTTTTAATTCCACTCGATTGCCTAATATAGTGAAGGCAGCCTGGCTACGCTTCAAGGTCAAACAATACATCCCAAGGCCAAGGAGATGCTTTCATTGCCAGGAATTTGGACACATGTTAGGGTCATGCAGGCAGAAACTGCAAGGCAAACCTACCATTTGTGTCAAGTGCAGCGAACCAGAGCATGGCATATGTAACAAGCATGCCAGGTGTGTACATTGTGGAGAGAATCACCCTTCATCTTCAATAAATTGTGATGTATACATCATGGAAAAGGAGATTCAATCATTAAGGGTAACTGAACGACTTACATTTAGAGAGGCAAGAGAGAGAGTATTAAACTTATATGTTAGACCAGGAATATCCTTTGCCAGTGTAGCGGCCAACCGGAGAAAGAATATAAATGGTACAAAGGCCAATCTAAACAAAACACCAGTGATGACTCGTAACCGAGCCTCTTCGGAGGCTGTGCCAGGGATGGCTGGCACTTCTGCCTCTTCGAAGGCTGTGCCAGTGATGGCTGGGACTTCTGCCTCTTTGGAGGCTGTGCCAGTGACTGCTGGCGCTTTTACCTCTTCGGAGGCTTCGCCAGTGGTTTCTGGCGTTCCTGCCTCCTTGGAGGCTGCGCCAGTGATTGCCAGCGGTTCCGCCTCTTCAGAGGCTGCTCCAGGCATTGCTGGTGCTTCTGCCTCTTTGGAGGCGGTGCCAGTCATTGCTGGTGCTCCGGCCTCTTCGGAGGCTGCGCCAGTGGTTGCTGAAGTCCCCGCCTCTTTGGAGGCTGCGCCAGTCATTGCTGGCGCTCCCGACTCATCGGAGGCAGTGCCGGATGTAGCTGGCACTGCTGATCTTCACACCCCTCCTCAGGAGAAATCAGCTTTGTCTGGTGTCCCTGAAACCGACAACCCCCTAAAAGGGAAGGCCGCTACAAACAATCGGTCTCCTTCTAGAAAAAAGGAGCAAGGTAGCAAGCTGAAAGCGCTTAAAAGAGGCTCCAATATTACAGCCTCTAAAGGAAAATAAAATTCATTAACTTTCTCCAGTGGAACTGTCAGGGATTGAGAGCAAAGTGGGAAGAATTGAGACTGCTCATATCAGAAGTGTCTCCTGTTTGTATAGCTCTGCAGGAGACCATGATTGGTAACATGTGCCCCAGCCCACGAGAGTATACATCTTATTACTCCACCTATAATTTAAATATGGGAAGTCATGGTGGTGTCGTTTTGTATGTTTGAAATGATACCCCACAAAATCCTATTAATATCCAGTCAGCTTTGCAAGTAATAGGTGTACAGATCCATCTACAAAGAAAATATACAGTATGCTCTCTCTATCTACCACCAAATGAAGTCTTCCCAATCAATGAATTTAAATCTCTTATCCAACAGTTACCACGTCCCTTTATTATTTTGGGAGATATGAATTGCAGAAGCCCTCTTTGGGGTGATATTGTCACCAGCCAAAGAGGAAGATGCCTAAGTTCCATCATAGAAGGTGAAAATGTGGGGATCCTCAACTCTGGGGAGTCTACACATTTTCACGTTCAAACAGGCACGCTATCGGCAATTGATCTATCTATATGTAGTGATGACTGCCTTATAGATTTTAATTGGAGAGTTATAAATGATAATTCACCAGTGACCATTTCCCAATAGTGGTGAGTTCAGCATCAAGTCCTCCATCTTCCAGGCTACCTAGATGGAATACAAAAAAAGCTGATTGGGCAACATTCCAGGAGCAAAGCTCAATAGATGACTCTGCTGATGACTTTCCCAGCGTAGATGATGCTCTTGAATTTTTAAGTACAATATTGTTCTCGGCTGGTCTTCAGTCCATACCCAGGACATCAGGCGTATTTATCCGCCGACCGGTTCCCTGGTGGACTCGTAAATGCCAGGAAACTCATAGAACTATGAGGTCTGCATACACAATATACCGTAGACGAAAATGTGAGTATTACCGTGTAGAATTTCGAAAAGCAAGAGCTCATTTTCGTTTGGAAATCAAAAAAGCACGAAAAGAATCTTGGACAATCTTTATTTCTTCAATAAATTCGAAAACTCCTCTAACACTATTTTGGAAGAGAGTTAGAAAAATAGCAGACAAGTTTACTCCCTGTCAACCTTCAGTTATCAAGATCAATGGTTGTGAGGTAGCAGACCCCCAGTTAGTTGCAAATGAGTTTGCTAATCATTTTGCTAATGTTGCAAAGAAAAACGATGATCGACCATACTCGGCTCAAAGGCAGCAGATGGAACAAGTTGAAATAGATTTTAGTATGTTGAGACATGAGAAGTACAATGATCCGTTTACGATGAGGGAATTTCTATCGGCCCTAAATAAATGTAATGAATCAGCTCCTGGACTGGATGATATAACGTATTCAGTGATTAAGCAAACCCCTGAAAATACCAAACAATTCATATTGAGCGTTATTAACAGAATTTACAGGGAGCATATCTTCCCTAAGATCTGGGAGATGTTAAAATTATTGCCGTTTGCGAAACTTGGAAAAGACTCGTTTAAAGCAGAAAATTATCGTCCAATTGCACTATCATCATGTTTGTGCAAGATCATGGAAAAAATGCTAAACATACGCTTGATGTGGTACTTAGAACGGGGTAAATATCTGTCCCCAGCACAGTGTGGCTTCCGAAGCATGCACTCCACAACTGATGTTCTACTTCGAATGGAGTCTTCAGTATGTGAAGCTTTTGCCAACAAGCAACATCACATCACGGTCTTCTTTGATTTGGAGAAGGCTTATGATACAACATGGAGATATGGCATTTTGAGGATCCTTCATGAATGTAACCTGAAAGGCAATTTGCCCCTCTTCATTAAGGCTTTTATTAAAAATAGGCTATTTCAGGTCCTGGTTGGAGCAACAATGTCAGAAGTATTCAGTCAAGAAGAAGGAGTACCACAAGGAAGTGTTTTAAGCGTAACATTGTTTGCCTTGGCAATCGATGGGGTTTCCAAAATAATTCCCTCAGATATAACATATACCCTTTTTGTTGACGACCTTTCAATCTCCTTTGCAGCTTCAAGGATGGCAGTGGCTGAACGTCGCCTTCAGCTCTGCATCGACAATATAGTGAAGTGGGCTGAGGTTAATGGCTTTAAATTTTCTACTAGTAAAACGGTAACTATGCACTTTTGTCGCATAAGAGGATTTCATCCTGATCCAGATCTATTTATTCATAGGCAAAGAATTCCATGTGTAGGTGAAACGAGGTTCCTTGGGTTGATTTTCGATAGTAAGCTGACCTGGATCCCAAATCTGAAGTATATTAAGACCAAATGCTTGAAAGCGATGAATTTGCTGAAAGTTCTGTCTCATACTGTGATGTTGAGATTGTATAAAGCCCTGGTCTTTTCAAAATTAACGTATGGATGCGAAGTTTACACGTCTGCAAAGCCCAATAGCCTTAAAATGCTCAACTCGATTCATCATGGTGGGTTACGGTTGTGTACAGGAGCATTTAAATCATCTCCCATTGAGAGCATGTTGGTAGATGCTGGTGAGGTGCCACTGGATCTTCATTACAAGCGTCTGCTGGTTCGGAGCTGGTATAGATTCCAGAGGCTACCTAAGTCTTTGACCAGCATATGTATGAGAAGGGAAAGGCATTGGCATTATTATGAAAATCATCCCAAGCAACCGCATCCGTTTGCTTTTAGAGTAAACTTGATTCTCAGGGAATTAAATATGCCTAGGGTGAAGATTCTACCAGTAAAGTATTCTGTTATTCCCCCCTGGAAATTTCCGGAGGTAGAATTCTGCAAGTATTTTAATTTCACCAAGTCAGAATTGTCATGTGAGGCCATGCAGTCAATATTTTTAGAACATTCGATGGAACATGGCACCTACACACCAATCTTCACGGATGGCTCAAAGTCTGATGCTGGCATCGGCTTTGGTGTAGCCTTCCCTGATATAGAGAGGAGTGGAAGGTTATCATCCGTTGCCTCAATTTTTACTGCCGAGATAAATGCAATTTTAAAAGCTTTAAAGGAGATTTTAATTCATAATGGAAACAATTTTATCATATATAGTGATTCAAAAAGTGTACTTCAGGCACTGGAATCTTTTAATCCTTTAAACCCCCTGATTTTAGAAGTATTAGAATGGTTGTTTTTATTGAAAAGAAGAGAGAAAGAAGTTAAGTTCTGTTGGGTGCCTTCCCATGTTGGGGTGGATGGGAACGAAAAAGCAGACCAACTAGCGAAATCAGCGGTCAACTCTCCAGAACCCACAAGATGCCTACTACCATCGGGATGTATATCCTGTAGTAGGACAAACAATAAAAAAGCGTTGGCAGTCCCAGTGGGAGAATATTTTAACAAATAGAAAAATGCGTAGTATTGCATCATCTGTGTCTCCTTGGTCATATCCCCATATGCCAAGGAGACAGGAGACAATGCTATGCAGGTTGAGGATTGGACATACAAGACTCACGCATGGGTTCTTGATGTCCCGTGAGAATCCTCCAATTTGTGAAGACTGTGCTGTACCCCTGAGTGTGGGACATTTGCTGGTTGAATGTCCCACACTTAGGAATTTGAGACAAAGGTTCCTGTCTTGGGGACGAGATGAAGTTGATAATTTTAATCTTGCTACAATCCTTGGGAAGGATTGTAATACTCAGCAATTGTACACTTTTATGTTGGAGGCGGGCCTTCTGAAGAAAATTTAGCTTGTATATAGAATATATGAAGAAATTTATTTATATACGTATCATTTAGATACTTTTATATGAAATTTATTTTAAACCTATTTCTTTTTATTCAGATATTTATATGCATACCTTTTAGATATTTTTATATGGAATTTTTTTTTTTTTAAACTTACCTTTTTTTTTAAATTTAAATATTTATATACATAACTTTTAGATATTTTTATATGAAATTTATTTTAAACTTAATTTTTATATTTAAATTTGTTTCGGCGTCAATAACCTAGATGTTATGACACCAGATTTAATAAACAAATCAATCAATCATCAATCCCACTTCCCTCCCCTACCTTTCCCTCTTCCATCCCCTACCTTTCCCTCTTCCATCCCCTACCTTTCCCTCTTCCATCCCCTACCTTTCCCTCTTCTCCCCAAGCACAAGATCAAGTGTTGATTTAGCTGCCCTCCCCTCTCCTTCGCTCTTCCCTACCCCTCTCCCCTCACCTTCCATCTTCCCTCCCTCTCCCCTTGCCTTTTCCATCCCCCTTCCCCTCTCCCTCCCCTTCTCTCTTCCATTCCCCTCCCCCTTCCCCCTCTCCTCCCCTCCCCTCCCACTCACCTTCCCCCTCTCCTCCCCTTTTCCCTCTACTTCCCACTCCCCCCCCCCTCAACTTGGGACCACCTTGACGTGGTGAGGGGGCTCTTGAACCCCAGGACTCTGTTCCTGGGTTTAAGTCCAAGAGTCCCATATGGCATTATATATTTGTTTGGATTAAATTATGTGGAATTTTCCACTGTTACTAAAATTTATTAGACCTGATAAATAGGAAAAGATATCATAGCTGGGAATGGGTTTATATCCGAAGCTAAATAGTGGGAACTGTGGTAGGACCATCAACTGCCCGATAATGTCACTCAATCCCCAGTCCTTACAGCCTCATCTGTAGGCTTCAAATTTTCTATACAAAAGACTCAAGCAGTAATGTTTTATAAAAATAAAAAGTGGAAAAAAGGTGAAGAAATAGATTTAAAAATCAGAAATCATTCCATACCAATTGGTCAAACAGCAAAATTTTTAGGATTAGTATTTGATACTCACATGAACTGGAAAGCCCACATAACATACATGAAATCAAAATGTAAAAGAGCATTAAACCTAATTTAAAAACTATCGAACACTACTTGGGGAGCCGATAGACATACCCTTACTCTACTGTATAAAGCAACAGTGCTGTCTATCGTTGACTATGGAAGTGAAATATATGGCTTGGCATCAGATGCAACGCTGACAACGGTGGACCCAGTTCTTAATGAAGGTCTTAGAATATGTTCAGGAGTGTTTCGATCATCACCAACGTCTTCTTTACAAGTTGAATATGGTGAACTACCTCTGTGTCTCCATAGAGAGCTATTAACAATGAAGAGTGCTCTGAGAATTCAGACAAATGATTCTCCAACCAAAAAATTATTTGGATTAAGAGATGTGTTTATAAACAATCATCCACCTCCTTTCCCAATTAGGGCTAGACATTACCCCCCAGGAAGGTGAGGATTATCAATTAATACATCTATAACTGAGTTATATGGGATAAATTATATCATTTCACACTGTTCTGAGAGTTTTAGGCAAAAGTCTATCCCATGAAGGTGATTCTTTCCATGCTTCTTGTAAAAGTAACTTGATAATAACACTAATAGGTGTGATCAATCCTAAGGGATCAAAAATAGAGGCTACTACTGCAAGCAATTGTCGTTTAGTGAAACCATCACTATCAACTACTAAAAATAGGGACTCAGATGTGCTAATAGTTAGTTCATCATCCACAGTATTCTACTCAATTCCCAACACTTTTTGTCTAGGTTTTAAGTTAACATTATAAGTGCTGCGAAAAAAGGAGTAATGAGAGATCCATCTTTGCAATGGCATACCTGCAGACTCCAAAAATGCGTCGATTTCTAATTTATTGGAAACTAGTTTAGCTTCACTACATTCTGTGATCATCAGATTGTCTACATTGAGCCTCAAGAAAAGATCATAACTGAGGTTAGGTTTACACAGGTATTGTGATGAAGGAGAACTTGCTGCAAGAGATAGCACACAAGATTATCTTCTACATACTCTAAAAATTTGAGACATTTCCTGTGACTAGTGTGTACAAGAATACAGTGGAATGTCTTAGAGATGTTGCGTAATTTCACCCATGCTTCGAGTACTTCGCAAGTTATACTTAACTTTCCTCACCAATAAATTATTCTCCAATTCTAGACCAGAAAAAGGCAACTTATACCCTTTCTTCGGTGAAACTCCCCTAAGAAATGCCTTAGCATCTGACAACAATTTATCTTCATCTTGCTTTTGTTCGAGCAAGCCTATGTCCCAAGTGACATTTTCACCCGTAATATAACACACAGTGTTAACCTCAATATCACAAACAACAATCTCTCCCGAGACTGCCGACTCACTATTTCTCCCCGAAGTATGCACTGTAGAAACGTGTATGTTCTCTACATGCGATATCTCAGAACTACTAGTATCAGAGACATTCGACACCAAATGTTTACTCTCGTCTCCCACACAGGATTCGGAATGCACTCCCTCATCCTCGACTGGAAAATATCTGCTCAATGCATCTGCAACCACATTATGCTTACCTTCAATGTATTTGAGGTTTGCATCAAAATCTCTCAATGTCAAAAACCAACGCGCTCTCTTGGGCGACAAATTTGGCTTATTAAAAAGCTCTAACAACGGTTGATGATCTGTAAAAATCTCAACTTTATTCCCCAACAACAACATCTTAAAATGAACAAGGCTAGAGACGACTGTGAAAGCCTCCTTGTCCACAACTGACATCAGCCTTTCGTTACTACCACGCGTTTTGAACTTTCTGCTATAAAAAGCAATTGGGTGTAATTTCCCCTCAAATTTCTGCATCAAACACGCACCTATACCTTCCTGACTCGCGTCAGTCACTAAGGTGAACGGTTGACTAAAATCTGGAAACTTCAAAACAGGTGGGTTCACCAAGGCGTTCTTAAGCTTCTCAAAAGCTAATTGCTGACTATCACCCCAAACAAACTTAACGTCTTCTTGTAACAAATCTGTCAATGGAGACGCTATTGTAGAAAAATTCCGGACAAAACGGCGAAAGAAACCCGACATACCTAGGAACGAACGAATCTGTTTCCTGGTTTTGGGAACTGGAAAACTCACAATGACTTTAACTTTCTCATCATTCACTCTGACTCCCTCTTTAGAGATAACATGACCTAAATAGACAATTTTTCTCTTCAGAAACTCACACTTGGCCAATTTGACCTTTAATCCAGCGAACCGTAATCGCTTGAGGACTTCTTCTAACACCTTTAGATGTTCTTCAATCGTATCTGTGCATATGAGAATGTCATCCATGTACACAAACACCGACTTTCCTAACAAGCCATGAAGTACTGTGTTAACCAGTCTAGTAAATGTTATTGGGGACCCTTGTAATCCAAAAGGCATCCTATTAAACTCGTAATGTCCCTTTGGTACCGAAAATGCTGTATATTTACGGCTACTCTCACAAAGCGGAACCTGTAGAAACCCTTGCATAAGATCTATAGATGAATATATATTCTTGCCACCGATCTCAACAAACAAATCAGGCAAACAAGCTACAGGATATCTATCTGGGCATGTTTTTTCATTCAATTTACGAAAATCTACACAAACTCTGATACTACCGTCTTTCTTCGGAACCGCTAATAAAGGAAAATTATAGGGCGAAGAGCTCTGCCTAATAATTCCCTCCGACTCCCATCTCTGAACTTCCTTTTCTACTTCTTCTCTGATCTTAAAGGGAATTCGATATGCTGGAATATATATGGGATTTGTACCTTTCTCTAGGCGAATTGAATGTTCTAAAACATCTGTAACTCCTAATTTATCTCCCTTCAAAGCAATGATATCTAAATATTCTTTCAACACTTTCTCTACTTTATCTGAATACTCGGGATAATCAGCTTTAGCCAAATGTTCGTGAAGAACTTGACTTCTGAATTGCAGCTCCTCCCTGGGAAACGTGTTACTGTCTCCACAAAAACTCACTATCTTATGTTCTTCCTTAAACTCTTCAAAATCAATTACCTAAGTACCCTTGTGATATTTTTTCACTGAGTCTTGATAGCTAACTAATTCTACTGTAGTTACGCCTGCGACTGAAACTTCATTTACTGACACCGTACTCACAACGTCTTTGAATTTCTCGGTTCCCTCAACAACGCATACTTGAGAAGGAAACTTTTTCTCTTTCATTGACACTTTAACCAATGTAGGAACTCGTGCTTGCAATTCAATATCTTCCAACAAAAATCCTTTGAAAGACTTTCGCGGAATATCTTCACTCTCTAATGACTGTGTTACACATGTCTCAGACTGCGTCTTAGGTTTCTCACAAGTTTTTTCCCTGTTTATATATGGAACAAAACAACCTGGCTCACCTATTGTAATCCCCTGAATTCCCGTAAGAATGTTGATGTTATGTCGCATGCAAGAAGGGTGTCCTAGCAAAACCATTTCACCTAAGGCTAATCCTTCTATGACCAAAAATGATTCTACTATTGTCTTTCCGCCGATACAAAGCGTAAGAAATGACGAACCTAAAATATTCAGTTTCCTCGCTTGTACGTCACACACTGTCTCACTAGTAGGGACTAATTTACACTCTGGAAACTTCGAGTGAAAAAGGTCAGCATTTACTAAGTTAACTGAGCTACCAGAATCAATGAAAATAGAAATTTCACTGCCATTAGAAAATCCACGTACAATCGGCCTAGGTTCTGGTGATTCTAAGACCTGATTGCTCATTATCCTGTGTCCGTCTTCGAACTTATCTTGTGAAAATTCTGATGTTCGTTTGTGTACCTAGAACTTGCATCATGTGGAATTCTCCTGTCATATCTATTAAAACTACCCCGTGTTTTCCTTGAATATTCTCTACTCTTTGTGGCTGGGCAAAATCTCCATCCATGGTCTGAAGATTTGCAAGCTGAACAATATCTCACTCTGCAATTTGATTTACTATGTCCTATTTTATCACAATTAAAACAACAAATTGTTGTTACTGATCTCTCTGAGGTTTTCCTCAATTCCACCCGTGCACATGATTTCGCTCCTGCATCATTTCCTAGATTTGAGGAGTTCGCATTATTCTGCGGTTTTGACACTGTAGCTGAAATCTTAGCACCTCCCTTCACAAAAGTACTGTCTAGCGTTGGGCATTTTGATAGATTTTTGTTAACCTGTGCAAACAAAAAGGATTCATCTGTGTCCTGATCAATTCTTTTATCAAAACTATCTGTAATTATATCTGGGACTGACGTTGAAAGGCAAGCAAAGTGTAGCAGTTTTTCAAAATTATCTAAAGAAATATTATTTCCATTTACCCATGTAGAGTTTATCATAGATTTCTTTATCTCACCTACTGCATCAAATAAGCGAGCACTGTACGCTATTAATGAATCATTACCCTTCCTAGTTCTAATAAGGGCACGCAAGTTCCGAACAATGCACTCGCGGTCAACTCCGCCATACGACCTGCGTAAGAATTCCTGAAGTTCTTTCCAAGTTTTACACTTTCTGAACCCGAAACCTCGTGCTCGTTCTCCAATGTCTCCTTTGTCTAGATCTAAAAAAGCCTTTGCTTCTCTCAAATAATTATCAACTGATTCAATAAATGTTTCTACATTCTGTGTTAATTTCCCATCAACTAGTCCCTTAAAATTTGTAATGCCTGCATTAAAATTTGTTAACTTATGGGTCACGACCTGCTGGGATGAGCTTGCGTTTGAGTCTTCCATTTTGCGCAAAATTCGGCGACCTGAGCGTAACAACATAAAAACAAAAAAAAAGAAAGAAAGAAAACGGGAGAACAACAAAAGGTTAAGCTTCTGCTAAAAAGAAAAACTGAAAATGGGGTTACTCAACACTTGGTCTGCCAACAGAAAACGGAGCTCTGTGCAACCTGTGACGTCACCATCCCGAAGACGAAGCAGAGAAAAAGACAGGCGTGATTTTTGTTGAATTACCACTTGCTTAATTAACTCACAATCGCCACTAATCACACTTATTTGGGTATTTCCTTAACCCCAAAATTGCTCTAGAGATCACCCAGATCTATTTCACAATTCCCCACTCCCAATACTCGAATAGAGGCGAAAGAAAAAAGATTCCCCGTATTAAACAGTAATCACGACCCACTTATGACACTCGCTCTTTTAACACTGGTGATCATTCATCGCTCTCACGCCCAGTCACCTCAGGCCGTCTGTGCCTTGGGCATCAACGTTACCAATTAGTCTATTTAAAAAAAAAAAAAACGACTAAAACTCTCACGCTGCTATTATTTCCACTTACACACTGACAGTATTTCTACTTAACCGCTAGCCACCAATTCTTCTGTTACAACTGTTTGGAAACAGATAAGAATGTTCCGGGTAGGAACATTACGTAGCATACCGATTGGTCTATCTTCAGAAGGGTTCCGCCCTTTTTTCCTGTCTTTTAACAGTGAATCTTTTCTCCTCTCTCTCCCTCTCTCGCGGCTTTCCACTCTCTCTCTCTCTCTTACTCATAAAGATCTCTTTCGTTCTCGCATGGATTTCTCTCTCCACATTAAAGAAATGAAATGGGTCGTATAAGGAAAACTCAATCTTTCCTACCAAAAATAGATTTATTATTTAAAGCAACCCAACAAGCAATGAATAAACAAAGCAAAGATTAAAATGCATCATAAATGAAATTGTCAACTAAGAAAACATCTAACTCAAGATTTAGTCTCAGTCCAACTAAAAATCTGGTTTGCGACTGTCTTTCTCTATGATCACACCAACATGATAACATCATGCTTTGCCCACAAAGTCATCACCACAACCACAACCATGACATCTGTCGAAAAAATGAACACAGATAATACTCCCAAAAATATATAAGTGCAAAAACATAATAATGAAAAGTCTAAAATGCATGAGTAAATAGCATACTGGTAAAATATAGAACACAATAAAATAGAATATTGAAATGGTAAAATGCTACAGCCACTTCCCACACAAAATCAAAAATGTCTTGAAATATGGTAAAAAAAAACATAAGTTCAAAAATGTCTTGAAATATGGTAAAAGACCATAAGTTCACACTTCACACAGAAAAACGAAGAGTCTGAACTGTACCTTATTCTGCCAATTCTAAGAGCTCGCCACACTCAAAGATAATGTCTTCACGATCCCGATCTAGGTCTGCTAATGAACGACCGAACTAATTTTTGGGCAGAATTAGACACAAAATCGAGATTCTATAACACACGAACTCTTGTACGCGCATAGCGACTTGGTCATATGACCCGGCCAACACCGCATGTTCATCACATTAACTGCTGAGATGATCAACTATTTGCTGAATACAAAGATTTTGCAACTGACGGCTTCAACAGTACCATCTCGCAACCAAAAATTCTTTCATCACACTCTGTACCTTTTAACGTTGCGGCGGCCATATTTTCTGAAATATATATATATATATATATATATATATATATATATATATATATATATATATATATATATATATATATATATATATATAATATACATATATATATATATATATATATATATATATACATATATATATATATATATATATACATATATATATATATATATATATATATATATATATATATATATATATATATATATATATATATATATATATATATATATATATATATATACACATATATATATATATATATATATATATATATATATATATATATATATATATATATTATATATATATATATATATATATATATATATATATATAATATACATACATATATATATATATATATATATATATATATATATATATATATATATATACTGTATATATATAATGTGTGTATGTATAATATTATACGTACATATGCATGAACGTCTTTATGTGCTGCAGTGGAACATATGTTTGCCATAGAAGTGAAAATTGCAGTGTTGAATAATTTGCACTGTTCAGTGTTCTCTTTCTGTGACGTACAGTTTTTATATTAGACCACATGTGAACCGCATTCTTTTGAATAGAGACATCTGATTTGAACGACGCTTTCTCTAATGGATGTTCTGTCCTGAAATTTCCTCAGTAATACTTGATCTTACTAATCGAGTTTTCTGTACAGCGTATAATGCTGTATGAAACTTTCAGCTGCGGCTCGTGAAACTCAGCCACGGCCTGGTGATGGCCTGTGTTGTTGGTGCTATATCGGTGCCAGAAGTACAATTATGTCTAATTTTAAGCTTAAATAGATTAAAACTACTGAGGCTAGAGGGTTGCAATTTGGTATGTTTGGTGATTGGAGGGTGGATGATCAACATAACAATTTACAGCCCTCTAGCCTCAGTACTTTTTAAGATCTGAGGGCGGACAGAAAAAGTGCGGACGGACAGACAAAGCCGTCAAATTAGTTTTCTTACAGAAAACTAAAAAGCTGCGTATTGAAGAGTTACATCACAAAGATGCAGTACGAACAGTGCATAATAGGATTATATAACTCTTACATATGTATGAGCAAACCGAGCATTTAAACTGTTTTATAGGACTTCCAGCTGGCGACTTTCCTTCCTTTTACTGTCTTGTCTCCCAGAGTCTCTTTACTGCCCCATAAAGAAGGAAATTTGAGAAAATCTCTGTTCCGTTTCGTGTGAGTGACGAACTCCGTCAATCTTGGTATCTCCTCTAAACGGAATATAAAAAAATCCTATGATATTTATGACTTACTTTCCATTCGTACTGAAGTGACAATAAAGATTAGTGACTGAAATGAGATTGACTAGTTATGATACTTTACCCCTAAATCTCGTACGGACCCAGAAAATGAAAAAGGTGAGGAAATTTTTCCTTTGATATAAATCAAAATTTTTAACGAATCTTCTGTTTTACCTTGAGTGTTTTCTGTCATCAGTGTGCTACAATTATATATTTTCATCAGCCTTTCACCAACACAGCTTCCTTAAAGTGTTGCATACCTTCCACAACTTAACGACTTTTCTTTGTTTGTCTCCATCTGAATATTCTGTCATTCGTCACCTGTTCTTTTGGTTTCCTCCCTATGTCTCCCAGAGGCCCTTTGTTTCATTTACCGTATTGACCGTGTATTTGTACCATCTAACAGACAAACATTTATTAATAAACTCAGCCTAAAGAAATAGCTCCTAAAAAACCACCCTAAGTTACGATCTAGTTCGCTGTACCTCAGTGCTCACTGTAGAAACTAATTATATAACACACCATTTTCTTGACTGCGGTATGTTGCAAGGAGTTATGTATATTTCAGATATTCCTCTTTTACTGCATTTTAACAGAATGGCCTTAAATCTCATGTTTGGCCTCCCAGTAAATTAGTATCTAAACTTTGAATCAGCTCTTCCTAAAAGAAATCATATCGATACGACGCCTTTTGAGTTCTATCGATGTATGTTTTAGGAACAACGAATAAAGGTTTAACAAAAACATATTTTTGAAACAACAGAAAAGAAATTACTCAAAGTGATAAAACAAGCTATGTCAGCTCTTACTGCCCGAATTTCTAGAAATCACTGTAATTCATAAGAAATTATACTAGTTTACTATTATGCACCGAGACCTCGCTTATGGAACTGATACACAATGAAATGTTGGGGATTCGTTTTAATACGGGATGGGAATATTTGGTGTAACTCAGTTACAACCTGTAGTTGCTTGACAGAGTAGGGAAAAATATATGTAGGCCTATATGTCTATGTCTATTTATGTATCACTTTCAGCGTTAGGTCATTCGTTGTAGGAATCTATATTGTTAAATTCTAAAGCAAAGCTTTGTTGATTCAATTGATTTAAGGCAACAGTTTAAAGAAATAAGAAAAATGATTATTTACCAAATTATTCTATGTAGGATGATGCAACCTTTTACCAATATTAATGCTCAGGATTATCAAAAAAATGTAATTGTGTCAATGTGAATTTGATTTGTATGAATAAATTCTTTTTATGCTTAACTTCCTTATTCCTTCAGTGCTTCTTGTGTCTACTAAGGCATTCATGAGGTCCTCACCCCACTGAGAGATTTTCACACCAAAACAGTAATCACTTTTACGACCTAAAATAAACTGAATTCAGGGCGCTTATAAACTTACATTTGTTATCTAAAAGCTATTTCCTCTTAGGAAAAGTATCGAAGATCTTGTTAATGGACTCATTTGGCTCAAGTGAGAAAATGTTATGTATTTCATACATAAAATTATGTATGAAATATTATGTATGAAATTAAGTTTGATATCATCATCAGTATTAAGAAAGATTCAACTAAAACTGTGACGAAGGGTTACACAGAGATTCGATAAAGGGTTATAAAAACTTCTTAAATAGTTGAAAATTACAATTAAAAATATTTACTAATGTAAATTCTAGGAAAACTCCGTGTAAAGAGAAGACGTTTAATATTTCTTCGCGAGACACCTTACAACACTCCATTATATTCCGAGGAAACTTCGAAATAAACCTTTAATGAACTTCTCTCAGGGGCAAGAGAGAAGGGGAGTTTTTTCCATGTTATTCAACTCCCTTTAATAGCATATTCTGCACGGTGGACCCAATCAAGGTAAGTTTCTGCACTTATTGTCCTGCCCTTCGCTACCTTTCAGATTTCTAGAGGTTTTCCCCCATCTAGAAAATACTAGTAATTTACGACTGTTTCAGTATGAAAAATTAATGTCAGTTACGAATGAAAGCGTAATTTAAAAGGTCATCCTTTCCAATATCCCAGTCAGGGGGTAGCGCTGTCAGTACACCTCACGCGGAACACTGTAGGAATAACTTAGGTACTCTGCAGCGTCCCTTCGGCTTTTAGCTCCAACCCCTTTCATTCCTTTTGTTGTATATCCGTTTGTATTCTCTTTCGTCCATCTTACTTTCCACCCTCTTCTAACAATTGTTTCATATTGCAACTGCGAGGTTTCCCGCCTGCTATACCTGTAAAACTTGAAAACCGTTTTACTCTGAATTTCCCTTTAATAGTTTATGACCCCATAAATCTCAGCGCTTGGCCTTTGGTCCAAGGCTTATATTTCATTCCGGTCCATCATTTCAAATATGGGCTAATAAAATTAAAGCGCCTAGTCACCTTTCAAGGGTGATGTTGTGGCCTTTCATTCAAGATTAGATTTCCTTCAGAGAATATCGGTGGCTTAAGAGACGCCTTGTCAAATTGCTAACACGGAATCGAAGGGTGAAAGCGAGATCGCACGATTCCTTGACTGCCTCTTTCCTTCTATTACACTGACAAGATTTGGCATTCCATTCCTTCTCTGTTATTCCTAAATCCTATAATCTTTCCTCCTTTAGACAACAGGCGGCTTCTCGTTACCTTGACAGTTTATGCAAAACCACATTTCCCTCCCCACTTGTTTTTGGAAAAGAAGAAGGCGAAAGAGCTATCATTGAAAACGATGCACGCAGAATGATTAAACAATTCTGAAAACATATGAAAGTCTGAGAAGTTGTTTTCGAGTTGTTTTCTCTTCTTAAGGGAAGGATATCACCTCTCCTATCAGTGGGCTGCCAAAACTTCAATTAAGAGGGATTTCGCTTAATCCAAAAAATGCGTGGACGTTATGGTAATGATGAAGTATGAGATGTCCAGGGCTCTACGACCCCTTGGAACATCAGCCAGTAACTGATTGTTACAGTGATGTCATTGGAAGTTTTTAACATATAACTCGAGGGTTAAAACTATATATACTGTATATATTTTTTTTACGCGTGAGAAGAAGGGGAGGTTGGTATCCATTGATTTTCCTTATGAAGAAATGATACTTAATTTAAAAAGAAGAGTGTCTGGAAAATATTTCCTCATATTAAGCTCCGTTGCTTTACCTAAGATAATGAAAAGGTAAAGTGACGTAAAAATCTTTTTATTTGGCACATAAAAATAATCTCATTATGGTAGAAGTTTTCTATTAATAAGAGAAAAGCTCTTGCATGTATTAGTGAAGAATCATACGAGTTCCTGGGAATTTGTTTCTGATGTGAAATGTGATAGTTCTGTGGAGCAAGGGATTCTCTGAATTCATTAATCTTCGAGTAGTTTTTATATATTTATGAATGTAATGATATTCCTAAACTAGTGAGTTCCCGAGACAAGCAGTAACGCTTAAAATATCTGGGCCGTTCCCCATTTCACATTTTAGTTTATTATTATTATTATTATTATTATTATTATTATTATTATTATTATTATTATTATTATTATTATTATTATTATTATTATTCAGAAAATGAACCATATTCATATGGGGCCACTGACTTAAAATTCAAGCTTCCAAAGAATATGGTGTTCATTTGAATGAAGTAACAGAAGATAATAGGAAATACGGAAAGAAGAGATAAGTTATTAGAAAAATAGATAAATAAATTAATTAATAAATAAATGAAAATAAAAATATGAATGATTAAAATACAAGGAGAATTGTAAAATTCTGATATCTTAAAATGACAAATGTTTTCATATTACAAAGCATCATTAATAGTTATTAGACCTAAATATTAAGAAAAAAATATATAAATTGACTGAAGATGGAAATTTGTCGAGGCTTTGAGATTTCAGGTAGATTTCGAAACACTAAATTATTTTAAGAGTTACGTAAAATTCGCTCACGAAATAGTGCATTTAAAAAATTAACAAATAGAGAGAGAGAGAGAGAGAGAGAGAGAGAGAGAGAGAGAGAGAGAGAGAGAGAGAGAGAGAGAGAGAGAGAGAGAGGGAGAGAGATCCATTAATCTTTGATGGCACAAACACACTCACGCACACAAACACACACAAACATATATATATATATATATATATATATATATATATATATATATATATATATATATATATATATATATATATTATATCTATATATATGTGCATACACACACACACACACACACACACACACACACACATATATATATATATATATATATATATATATATATATATATATATATATATATATATATATATATATATATATATATATATATATATATATATATATATATATATATATATATGTATGTATGTATGTATACATGACCCCGACCTTTCATCGGGTCTATTTACTCTGGTCCGGCTGCAGTACTGAGGGTCACACATGGGTCGTACCGAAATCAAACGCTGTTTTTAATCAACAGTGATGTGTATTCTCTAAAGCTTACACAAGGGCCCAAGTATCTAAGGAACTAATCTCTATAGTAAACGCGAGTTAGAGGCCGAGGGGGAAACCGGCGGAGGTAGTCTTTCACAAACTTGAACGAAACCTCACTGACTTTTCAAGGGGACGCCTTCGGGCATCTTCCTCCAGCCCTCTCGATTACCTCACAGCCCCCGATTTCTTCTCTCCTGGACGTGATTGACTCTGGCACTTCTCCTTAGGCCTGTCAGCCAGTCGGTGCCAGGAAAGGTGACGCTATGCCCTAACGAAGTTTTGGGGGGGCTCTGGGGGAAGGAAGGTTCCTTCTATGCTTGAGAGAAGGTGACAGTTGGCCGGTCCTGTCACGGCACCCTGCGACTTCATCATGACTCAGGAGGATTCTTACAAGGACCGAGAAGGGCTTAGCACTCCCTTCCCAAGTCCTTTGCGTCCCTGCAAAGCTGCGGCCACAACCCCACCCCCCTCCCCTCCCGCGCCCGATCCCGCCACGAGCCTAGTCCCTCACGGTTGCTGACTTAACTAATTAAAATTAACTATATCTGTGGGTCAGCTGACGCGTGTACGAGCCAAAATTACAAGTGAACTGACACCTCTTACAACCAACACACAAAAAATTATGTATTTTTTTCTTTTATTTACTTTTTTCCCCTTTTTACTGATTTGTTTGTTTCTCTTCTGTTTTGGGAAATCCAATCAACCAACCTCATTCTTCCCTGGAAACAGATCAATACAAAAAAAAAAAAAAGTTTTTAAGACCAAGTCCTGCACGATACTAAACAGTAAAAATGGTGGTCATTACAATAAACAAGAAAATAATGCATTTTAACGCTGCCTTCGCAATCATGACAATATCGCATCCATTTTTAATCACATTGCATCCCGCAAATGTGCAAAAGCTTCCTGAAAGCATTGGACACAATGAAAAATATAAATTTGGAAATTTAGACACAACAACATAATATAAAAGCAGTGGGATTTTTAACAAAACAAACAAAAAACGTAATTTCATAGCATCAATTTACCTTTAAGATAACTACACAAAATAACAATAACGAGAATTCATAAATCTTGCACAAAAATTCCAGCACCTGAGCACATGTAACAAATGAATTCTTACAGAAAGTGCGGCATCCAGGTTGGTACATTATTGAACGCAAAATAGGGGACAACAGCAAAAAAAATGAAAGCATAGACCATAATAAAGATGTTACACAGAAATCCGCATAACCACAATGCAAAAATTAAAACACTGAAATATGACACACAGGAAATGACATTGACACTCAGACATTAGGAAAAAAACACAAACATGAAATATAAAACATAAAACTCTTGGTATGACTCTGATTCCTTAGCAAAGATATGGGGCGGCATTTACAGATTTTGATCACTCACCCCTTTCATTCACTTTGCAATGGCATTCACTTATGACATGGGCTTGTGAGCATGCTCTTGCACTGTCAGCATGGGACCCAAGTGCACGCTTGCGTGTTCCACTGGCTCTTCTCCCAAATCCCCGGGTAGTGGGGTACCGTTTTGTTGGTGTGGAACACTACGCTGTCCTCAAGCTCTGCACGCAGGTGTGACAGGTTTTGCTCGTTTACGGCCCCAGTGTGGATATGCTGAATAACCACAGTGGTGTGTTTGATCTCTTTCACAAGATACATTCCTGTATAGGCTGTTTCGAGCTTGTGCTTCAGCAGTTGCTTTCTCCTCAGGTAGATTCTGTCCCCTACCTGGATCGGAGAATCATGTGTGTGGAAGCATTTATCATACTGCACCTGATACTTTTCATTGGACCTCAACAGCAGTCTCTGTGTAGTTTGGAACACCCGTCGAGTCATGTTACAAAACCAAACCCGGTACTGTTCTGTGTAGAGTGGCATCTGATGAGGGTCCAAGACCATTGAGTACGGCAGTCTGATATCCTGCCTGTACATCAGGAAATAGGGGGTGTCCCTAATTGAGCTGTTATAAGAGGTGTTAATAGCCAGGAGAGACGGCCATGAAGTCGGGTGATCCTCAACTAGGTATCTTAAGATATTGATCACTTCATGATTATGGGACTCAACTAGCCCATTGGCTGATGGCCGATAAGTCGTGATAGTGACATGCCTTATTTGCATGATAGCTGTAAACTTGTGGATCACCTCATTGGCAAATTCATGCCCACTGTCACCAATCAACATCCTAGGGCACCCAAGCCGACACACGAGGGAACATAACGCCTCAGCCACTTCACCTACCGTCTATTCTTCGTTGCACACATGTGTGAAACGTGTGAACGCATCCACAAACAGACTAATGTGTTTAGGTTGCCCTTGCTCAGAAGGTAGTGGTCCAACCACATCTATATGTACTCTATCCCATTTCACAGCACCACAGGCCACAACCGGGGCTTCGGTATCACATTTTTGTGACTTTTCATCATATTACACACATGACAATTTCTTACAAATCTAGTTAAGTCCTTACGCATGCTAACCAAAAGAAGTGTTCACAGGCTCTTCTAAAGGATCTCTCTATACCTGCATGTCCAGCATAAGAGCTAACATGAATCATGTGCATGGCTTTCTCTATCAAAGCTCAAGGAAGGACGACATGGGCTCAGATATCATCTGGCCTTTTTACACAATAAGACATCTCCTTCGAAGAAGAATGCCTCCTTTTGCAAATGCACAAAACTCGGGAACTCACTGCTCCCACCTCTCACACAGGCCTTGATTTGGTTAATACAGGCTTCAGAATCTTGACTCTCAACCAACTCTCACACACTCCAACCACAAAAATCAACCACACTTTCATTCTCAGGGCATTTATTCTGGAATCCCCAGGACGCAGTTCTACCTGCATTCAACCAGCTGTCATCTCGGCCACTCCCACTCATCTGTGAGTGCTCGCAAGATTACCATTTTCTATGCATCACACACACATCTGATGGACTGTCACTGTTTTGATTTGTTGTAACGCTGCTGGCACCAGTGCCGGCATCGCCTATGCCATCAATGTTATGAGACTTCTTTGTGTCATTCTTCCTTGCGCTTTGCAGCATGTGTTGTTACTCCTATGATGTTCCTGGAGAGAGCATCCGCCACTCTATTACTTTTTCCTGGAGTATGCTCGATCTTTATAATATCAAGCTCTAGAATTCGCTCGATCCAGCAAACTTGTCGGTTTGTAATCTCACTCTTTTTAAACAGGTACATTAATGGTCGGCGATCTGTGAAAATCTTTACTTTCTGTCCCAATAAAAAATTGTGGTGTCTCTCCAGCAACCATAGGACTGCCAAAGCCTCTCGATTGAAGTTGCTATAACTTCTCTCTACCCCTTTTAACGCTTGTGAAGCAAAACAAACTGGTCTCTCATTACCTTCATCATCAATCTGAGAGATTACCCCCCTAATCACGATATAGCTCACATCTGTGGTCAATATAAATGGCGGATCGAACCTTGGATAAGCCAAGAGGTTGTCGCTCACCGGGGCATGTTTTAATTTCTGAAAAGCATCTCCTCTTTTTCACACTGCATGGAAATCAGGTCGTTTCCTTAATGCATCCAACAGTCTCGATATCTGTCCAAAATCTATGATAAATTTACGCTAAGAACTCACAAGTCCGAGGAAACTGGCTACATCATTTGCATGTTTAGGCTGTGGGAATTCTTTAATTGCTATGACTTCATCGGCACAGGGCTTAAGGTCTTCAGAAGTTACTATGTGTCGCAAGAACTCTACTTTGGCCTGGAAAAATTTACATTTTTCTAAATTAATTTTCATACCATGGCACCTTAATGCTTCTAAAACCTCTAACAAGTTAGCCATATGCTCCTCTATGGTTGCACCGATTACAATGGTATTGTCTAAGTATACAAAAACTCCATGACCTATTATGGAAGCTAAAACTGACACCATTACTCGTGAAAAATGAGCCAGAGCATTCTTTAATCCAAAGGGAAGGAAATCACATTCAATTAGCTGATTATTTGCAATAAAGGCCATTTTCTCTTTACTCTCGTCATCTAAGGGAATTTGATGATAGCCTGACTTGAGATCCAGCGTGGTGAAAAATTTACTCTCCCTTACTTTACGCAAAACCTCTTCGATCGAGGGCAATAGATGGGCATTATCTCTCATAATGGCATTCAGTCGCCTATAATCAACACACAACCTTTCTTCTTAACTAAAACGATTGGAGAAGCCCAGGCAGACTCGCTTTCTTGAATAATACCCTGATCTTGCAATTGATTTATTGTTTCCCCTGGTTACTTGTTCATGACATGCAGGAGTTCTACGAGGCTTAGTTCGAGTAGGGGGATGATCTCCCTTTTCTATTTTAAAATGTAACTTATCAATTTTCCCTGGGGGCTCTTCTTGATATTCCCTGACTGTCTCCTATATAACTATGGTAATTCAAAGGCGTTGCTTTGACAGCTGTTTGCAGTAACCTTCTAAGCTGTGGTTCGCCGCACCTTGACTCTGTGTAGTCGAGGCCGACACTGTGTTATCGACTGCTACCAAGGGTGCACACTTCTAAATCACAAAGAGTCTCACTACTTAACTCTAACCTGTAACTACTTACATTAATAAAAGGTACATTTGCCTTCCCATCGACGATGGTCGCGACCCCCGCCAACATGAAGTCTGCCCATTTATTACGGGGATTAATATATACGAGTGTACTTTCTCCTAATTTTCGTGCAGGGACGACGGACTAGCGGGTACCACTCCCGTGTCCCCCTTGAATGCCAAGGCCACCTTGACACACCGTCTCCTCTCACCCAAGATGGAAAGCCATTTGTACTGCCCAATTCTCACTGGCATCAACACTCTCGCACAAAGCCAATTCCCAGAATAATGGGAATTCCTTCCATGTGAGTTGTCGGTACAACATGGAATTTGTGAGTCACGACACATCCTCCGATGGAATTCTGTTGATCGACAGCTCGCTTGATCGTTATCTGATGACCATTAGCAGTATTTAACAACAGACATCCCTTTACCACCATAATAGCACTCGTCACTAAGTGTTCCTAGGTCAAAGAAACGCAAGCTCCACTGTCCAATAAGACATAGTGCGTTCCTGTTCCAATTCCCACCTCAAGAACAAGAACTGAATCTCCACCCTCTCAAGAGGGAGAAGGGGTGGGGGACGTGTGCTCTTTCCCCCCACAGGTACGCACACCCCTTGGGTAGAGGGGCCGCTCCCTGGCTGATTGGGGGGGCCACTGTTCACCAAGGGCCTACTGCTCCCCCCGCGGTTACCACTGCCATGGGACCTTGGGATGCCGAGGGTTTGGCGCTCGCTGTCACACTTCCCCCCCCCCCTCCCCCGTTATCTCTTCCTTCCTTTTGAACACTCGTTGACTAGATGGTCAGTGGCACTACACCCTTAACAGTGCCTTTGTCCATACGAGGGGCATTGGGTGCACATGTGACCCTTCCCCCCGCACTGCCAACAGAGCCTCCCTGTCGTAACCATGCTCCCCCCTCCCCTAGTCCCTCTCAAGTTGGATGGGGTAGGGAGGACACTTTTCCTTGTCGTGGGATGGGCGGCGGCAGTGAAGAAGGGAAGGGGTGTGGCTTTACCTCCTCCCCCACCTTGCCTCCGTAGTTTGTTGTTAACTATCTCCTGTAAGGTTCAATAATGTCTTGCAATGATGTTTTACTACTGTGGATTGTACCAAGCGTGGCTGGGCTTGTCCTCTGCCTGATCATTTTCCGCTACCAAACTGTCATAGTCCTTCAAGATTCGATCGATAAAAGAGGTCACTGTCTCCCCTACTCCCATCGCAGGGCTGTATGCTACCATGAACACCATTCGTTCATCCTCCAGGAGGATCATTTTTCTTTTAAATTCGCCCCAATCTTCGGAAGAGCCATGGTCCCACCCCACCATCATACTCCCAGCACTCCCCGTGATTTTCTGTTGGGCAACCAAAACTCTTTTTTTGTAGCGATTTCCACAGCCTCTTGGGGTAGGGAGCCATTGAATTCTGGCATGTGACCTCCAAGGACGGGTAGTTTCGTCACCGGTTCTGATTGTCTACCTGCCACCGGAAGAGAAGGCTGTCCCATAACTTCTGAAGACGTAGACCCATTAATTGCACTACCATCATTTGCAATTCCCGATGGTCTGCTACTGCCTGTTTCACATCGTTAGTCTGGTTCTTGCACCTCTGCCACTTCCACTTCATGAATTCCCTCCATAACTCTTTTTCAGATTGTTTATCTGCTTTGCTATCTACCCCAGTTTCTGCTGGACTGATTCCTACAGCCGTACTGTCTCTCTCGTCTGCTTCATCGCTCTCGTGTGAGTATGCGCTCTTGCTCCTCGTATTATATGCCATTTTCTCAGAATAATATCACCCCACAGTTATTGGATTAGAACAATCGCAGACCCACAGTTCGCTATATTTACCGTTAATTAGCGCCTCGCAGCAGACCCTATACACCTGACGCCAGAAAATGACCCCGACCTCTCATTGGGTCTCCTTACTCTGGTCCGGCTGCAGTACTGAGGGTCATGCCGAAATCAAACGCTCTGGTTTAAGTTAACAATGCTATGTATTCTCTAAAACTTACACAAGGAGCCAAGTATCTAAGGAACTAATATCTCTACTAAATGCGAGTTAGAGGCCGATGGGGAAACTGGCCGAGGTAGCAAAGAGATATTTACAAAAAAAAAAAAAAAAAAAATTATTGAGTTGTAATTTTATAACATTTTTTGGTGGCCAGTCACCCCCTTGTATAATCTTTTAATTGTCCTGTCCCTGCTTCTGAATGGTTGATCCTAATAGTCTGTAAAACCTCTTAAATATTTAACCCTGTTTTGTCAGTTCTACTAATTCTTCAATTGTGTTGGATTCCAGGTACATATTTTTTCCTTTGTAATCCCCATCTGTCATTTATATGAGCTTTCATTGTAAACTTATTTTCATATTTCTTCAGTCTTCTAAGTAAAGGACGACAGTCGAAAGGCCTTGCAGCACTCCAGTGTTTCTCTATCCTTCGTGGATATTGTCTTTATTTACATATTCATCACGTTCCATATTTTCGTGAATCAGTTATACATACATACAGTATCAGTTATACATATATACAGTATATGTATATATATTATATGTATGTAATTGCAATAGCCACAATGCCTCTTAACTTTCTCGAATTCTTCGTGCTTTTTTTGGATACACTTGTCAATACAAAGCCCTAAGATCCAGGTGCAAGAAATATGAAGAAATTCTGATGTGTGGCAGTGGGAAACAAACCCGGGTCCATTAATCAGAACGAGGCACCATTGTCCACCTGACCACTACCGCACATCAGAATTTCTTCATATTTCTTGCACCTGGATCTTAAGGCTTTGTCGTGACAAGCGTATCCAAAAAAGCGCGAAGAATTCGAGAGTTAAGAGAGCATTGTGGCTATTACAATTACATATGTATCTGGTAAAAAGTTACCAGTAGGTTCTACACACACACACACACACACATACATACATACATACATATATGTCACACATTACCACAGGTGAAAAATAAGAAACGGGGTGTAGGTCCTGACCGGTGATAATAATCATACATATATATATATATATATATATATATATATATATATATATATATATATATATATATATATATATATATATATATATATATATATATATATATATATATATATATATATATATATATATATATATATATATATATATATATATATATATATGTGTGTGTGTGTGTGTGTGTGTGTGTGTGTGTGTGTGTGTGTGTGTGTGTGTGTGTGTGTGTGTGTGTGAGTGCCAACCACTTAAAATTTACAACTACCCCGATGGTAAGTAGCAATACTTCTTGGACCATATCGCCCAGGAAGTACCAACAGGATTCTAAGGGACAAATCCCCTAGGCCCAGAAGGGGTTCCTTATGGAAGGAAATGCTTCCTGAATGGTAATGAGCGTAATTTATTTGAGGCCAGAAAGGATAAGTAGTACATTGTAGGCATTGTAACCCCAAGAAATGTCAATGGCTTAGGGAAGACAAGATGTGTTCCAAGTAAGAGTCGTCATTAGTGAAGGGTTGTGAACCTGTTGGTGGGAAGAAATAACTCCTAAATGAGATATGAGGCTTTTTTTTTTTTTGCCAAAGGTCAGAGGCAACCGCTCTTTAATTCCTGCTAGATGCCGTGAACGAAAATCAATAACATTCTCGTTGCTCTACGTGGTGTGAAAATCACCAAATGAAAAGGTGCTTGGATTTTGAGTCCCATAGCTAGTATTGCTATTGGAAAAAAAGTAAATAAACTGGGTTTTTGAATTTGCATGGAATCAGCCCAAACGAAAAGAAATCTACAAGTGATCAGTTGTTTAATTTTCCTTTATTTCCCATTTCTGATAACATAAAATGAAAGTAAGGGACAGTCGTGGAAAAGGAATATTTGGAGAAAACCTCAATTCTTGAAGACTAATAAAAAAATCAAGATTATTATTTACGTTTTTATGTACTTTATAAAACGTATTCATTTGTAGTTAGGAAATTTTTAAATTTCTGTGAAATG
The DNA here is from genome assembly GCA_039081455.1 of Macrobrachium rosenbergii. Taxonomy (NCBI): domain Eukaryota; kingdom Metazoa; phylum Arthropoda; class Malacostraca; order Decapoda; family Palaemonidae; genus Macrobrachium; species Macrobrachium rosenbergii. The sequence goes on from JANJGK010000041.1 coordinate 5,432,643, forward strand.
ATTCAATTTAATCTCTGGCGAACACACCATTACGGGCAATAGCTATTCCCGGCTGCTACCGTGAACCCCTATGCGTCCTCCTCTGGAAATCCCATTAATTTTCGTTTCTGCTTCAAAAAATGGAAGATTTTATCTCGCATCTTCTCTTCCCGTCAGATTGCATTACTTTCGCTTTTTTATACACGTTGCATGAAGCTTTTTATACACGTTGAACTTTTCATAATCAACTTTGCCTCATATTTCTGTTGACTGGATTGGTTCCTTTATTTTTCCATGGATGACTTTTGTGTTGTGAGGTATAAAGTCACTCCTGTGACATTTGTCAGAATTTCGTGCAATATTCAATCGAAATCTTATATTGAATTATTGACCTTTATGTCTTTTTATATATTGTTTATTTCTTTGGCTTAATGATAGGTGTTTACCAAGACATCCTAATTTATTCATTATTTATCCGGGCTCGAGACATCCCCCCATCAAAAAATGACTTCCTTGGACTCGGATTGCAAACACCCTTTGACGCCACCTATGAAGTAAAAAACGATTTATGAGGAATAAATATGATATGTATCTATCTATAAATTAATCAAATACTCATATGTTTATACATACAAACATACATACATACACACACACAATATATATAAATATATATATATATATATATATATATATATATATATATATATATATATATATATATATATATATATATATATATATATATATATATATATATATATATATATATATATATATATATATATATATATATATATATATATATATATATATATTTATATACATATTTATATATATATATATATATATATATATATATATATATATATATATATATATATATATATATATATATATATATATATATATATATATATATATATATATATATATATATATATATATATATATATATATATATATATATATATATATATATATATATATACTTCTGCTATAAATGATCCACGAAGGTTGTGGATCCTTCCAAAACGGTGAAGGCATTCTCTCTAGGTTGCTGAGGGACGTTTCTGGTGGTGTCCTGTTCAAGGTGCAGGAGTGGTACGTTCGAGTGGTTCGTCAGAGTCATATCACAGGCCAATTAAAACTAGTTATTAACCCTAGGACATTGCAAAATATATCTGTCACGGGCTAATCAACAACTTTCCCTAAATCAAACAGCCATCGACTGAAACTTGTCTGTCTAACATCACTAATCCACAATTACACGAGCTAAAACAAAACAGAACGTATTATATAACAACAAAACAGAACCCTACCTATAAGAAAAATAAATTCAAAACGCGCTCGTGAGATGTAATCGTATACACAACGAAACCATCAGTCACCATTACAATATCTAAAATTGTAGAGCATACTAATAAAAAAAACCAGCCATCCCCTCTAAAACAACCAACCCACTGAACAGGAGGTTGTAACATGTGTGTAATTATAAACTTCAATCCAGTCGTACTCTACGGTACTTCTACATCACTTTTAACTTCCAATCCCAGACATGTACTGTACATTTAGACCTTGGGATAAAAACACAACTTCATTGTAAAAAAAAAAAAAAAAAAAAAAAAAAAAAACTGACCGATTATGCTAAATTGCTGCGTTTGCGCGGGAAGTGCCCCCCCCCCCCCCACAAAAAAAAGCTACTCAACCCAAAGCAAGCAATACATTGTGAAAAAGAAAAGAAAGGGAGAAAGAAAAACCAATAAACAAATCCTCATCTACTATGTAAGCTGTTCTTTTTATCTTAGATATATGCGTTAATCCAGTCAACCCCGTATTTTCTTCCAGAACAAACCTATTTCCTCTTTTCACTTCAACAACGTAAAATGGACCTTCGAACTTAGGCCCCAGTTTGTAATTTAATTGATTCCTGACATTAATTTTCAAGCCCCAACTGAGACTTTTATGCCGTCTGATTTCACATTGCGTCTCTCAACCATTTCTTGCGTCTTCGACTCAAGATTACTACTAACACGCGCATGACGCTCTTTAGCCGTAGCTACTAACGACTTAATCGTATCATCACAACGAGAAGGTGTAGACAACAAATCAATCGCGCCCAAGGCTGGATAGCCAAACAATGCTTCCGCTGGAGAGACACCAATTGTGTCGCTAAACCATCGTATTTATGCTATGTCGAACGACATCTAAATACCTATCCCAATTCTTATCACTGCCACCCACGGTGACTCTAAGAGCCTCGAGTACTTTCCTATTGGCATGCTCACACAATCCATCTGCTTTAGGCCTATACAGAATAATATTTACTTTCTGTATCCCCATAACTTTCCCAAGACACTCTATGTCCTCTTCACAAATTCTCTCCCATTTTCTATAATAAGAACACTGGGAACCTAATAACGCCAAATATACCCATTGAAAAATGATGTCTTTTTCTTTAAAGGAAAAATCTCAACAAACCTTGTTAATTTATCCACAATCACTAACAAATATCTATAACCATACCCAAATTTACAAACGTTAGTCAAAAGGTCCATATGGACCCTCCAAAAAGGCTTACTAGGGATAGGAAAAGACCCCAATCTTCAAGAAGAAACCCTTACTGGCTTACATGCATTACAAACAGGACATCCCTTCACAAATTCATCTACTGAGGACAACATGTTTTTCCAAACGTATTTATGACGTATATTCTGATACGGCTTTTCAGTCCCCAAACGTGGACTACCATATTTACAGTGTATGATTTGGAAAACTACTGGAATTAAATCTTTCGGGACCACAATCTGTGTTGTATCCCCCTTTATCTTCACTACTCCTCAACGCATGTTTAATCTTCCTAACTAACAAATTACCCTCTAACTCCAGACCTGCAAAAGGCAACCTATAAGCCTTTCTTACTAAATCACCTCTGAGAAACGCCTTTGCATCTGCTAAAACTTCATCCTCATCTTGTTTCTGCTGTACTAAACTCATATCCCAGTCTATACATTCACTAGTTACAGTACACACATGATCATCTTCAGTACCAACAAAATTCCTACTAAGGGCATCTGCTACCACATTATGTTTACTCTCAATATACTTTACGTAAGTGTCAAAATCCCTGCTTGTCAAAGGCCACCTAGCTCTCTTGGGGGAAAGATCTGGCTTATTAAAAAGATCCTACAACGGTTTATGATCTATAAAGACTTTCACTTTATTCCCCGTTAACAGCATCTTAAAGTGAACTAAACTGGACACACAGCTAGGGCTTCCTTGTCCATTGTGGACATTAACCTTTCATTACTCCCTCGTGTCTTAAACTTACGGCTACAGGAAGTAATTGGGCGCAATTTACCCTCAAATTTCTGCATAAGGCAAGCACATATTCCATCTTGACTGCAATCTGCCACCAATGCGAATGGCAGATCGAAGCTCGGAGACTTCAAAACTGAAGGACTCATTAAAGCTTCTTTGACTCTCTGAAAGGCCGTCTGCTTAGCCTCACCCCATGAAAACTGTACATCATCTCTCAATACATCTGTCAAAGGTGCCGGCAACATAGAGAACCCTTTCACAAACTGAGGGAAAAATCCCGCCATACCCATGAACGATCTGATCTGTTTCTTTAACTTAAGAGTAGGAAAATCTGCTATCGCCTTTACTTTGTCATCATTTACTCGAACACCTTCTTTCGAAATGACATGTCCTAAATATACAATATTATTCTTTAAGAAATCACACTTGGCTAATTTAACTTTAAGACCTGCCAGTCTAAGACTCCTAAGAACTTCCCTAAGCACCTCTAAATTCCACTATAGAGTCTGTAGCAATTATACATATTTCCCTAACAGCCCGTGCAACACAGTATTCACCAACCTCGTAAAAGTCATAGGACTTCCTGACAAACCAAAAGACATTCGTGTAACCTCATAATGTCCTTTTCGGATAGAAAAAGCCGTGAATTCCCGACTCTCCTCGCTAAGAGGCACTTACAAAACCCTTGCAAAAGATCAGTTGATGAGTAAATATTTCTAGCCCCAATTTCCACAAACAAATCTCGCAGACAAGCCACCTGATACCTATCAGGAATGGTCTTCTCATTTAGCTTTCTAAAATCCACACATACGAGGATCGAGCCATCCTTCTTAGGCACTGCCAACACCGGGAAATTAAAAGGTGAGGAACTAGGCCTAATTATGCCTTCCTCCTCCCACTTATTACCCTCTTACTCAACCTGCTCTCTAATCTTAGAGGGTATTCTATGTGATGGGACAAAAATGCACCTTGTGTTCTAACACATTAGTTAACCCCAACTTATCCCCTTTGAAGGCAACAATATCCACAAATTCAGCCAGAACGTCACCTAACCCCTCTATATATTTTTTAAAGTCTGCTTCACGTAAATGATCCCTAAACCTTTCTCCTAACTTCCATTTCTGTCTCAGAAAATTCATTTTTCTCTCCTACGAGAGTCACTGAATCAATATCATCACCCCAGTCCTCGAGGTCTGTAACATATGTATTTTCTGATATCTCCTAACCGAATCATTACAGTTCAACAATTCCACCCATGTAACACCATTATTTGACACCTTATTAACTGAAACTTTGAGCTTTTCACTACCCTCAACTACACAGCTGTTTGGGCATTTTCACATTTTTCACCCGCACTTTCACCCGACCAGCCATACCTGGTTTTAAAATAACGTCTTCAGACAAGACACCCTTATGTATTTTCTTCCCCTCAACATTTGGCTCAATATTTCCCTGTCTACCACAGATTCCTTATCATCTTCACTGCCGGTAGTATCCCCATCCATTTCATCAACACCCACATAGGGGACAAAAACACCAGGTACCCCCATCGTTACCTCCTACCCCTGGGTGTATGGAGATATGATTCTTCCTACAGGAAGGATGACCCAGTAAAATTCTGTTCCCCAAAGCAACTCCCTTTATCGCCAAAACAGGTTTCTTAATTAACTGGTTACCCAGCGAAAAACAAATATCCGCCGAACCTAAAACATCCAACTTATGAGCCTGAACATCACATAACTTTTCTTCCGAAGGCCTTAACTGATACTGTACTGAGAAAACATCGCCTGATAAAAATCATAGCCTAATAAACTGACTGAAGCACCTGTATCTACAAAAATCAAAACACTGGCCCCAGACACGGCCCCCTTCACCACAGGCTTTGGTTCTGGCACACCTCCCAAAAGCCCTATATGACACGAGCAAACTAACCTTTCCCTTTTGGCTGATCGGCATTCCAAAAATTCTGCTGATCTACAGACACCCTAGAATAACCCCTCTGAGGAACCCCTTGTTAGTACCAAAATTCCGAGTTACTGGTCTAACATTACTCCGTTTAAGAGATGGACAACACCGTCAAGAGTGCTCCGAACTCTTACAACCACCACAGTATTTAACTCGGCGCAACTTCTTAGTATGCCCTAGTCTATTACAGTTAAAACACTGAAACTGCGGCGTTTGATTCATAAATTTCCTATCACGGCCCACCTTGGGACCAAAACCACTGGAAGCTAAATTGGGTCTTCCATCAATAACTGCTTCCCACAAAAACTACCGGAAGCAAAACCTGAACCCCCTTGAGACAGGTTCTTTGAAACACCCACGGAAGCATTCAGCATCCCATCGCCAAATGTTCTATCAACCGTCGGACATTTCGACATATGCTTACGAATCTGGGAAAAAAATCAAAGCCTCATCAGACGAAGGCTCTATCTTACTGTCAAAACTACTCACTATCGCGTCAAGGTTGATGCCAGACCCCATTTATCATTCCTCCAAAAGGCGGGATTGATGATGCAACATTTGTGACCTTATGGGTTAAAGTTTTCTTATTCTCATCATTGCCTGCCATTTTGCCCAAATTAAGAAAACTCCTGGTCTCACAAACACTACCAGATCTTATGCTTTTAAGATCTGGTAGTGCTTGTGTGACCAGTAGTTTTCTTAATTTGGGCAAAATGGCAGGCAATGATGAGAGTAAGAAAACTTTAACCCATAAGGTCACATGGCGTTCTCTAAGTCAACAACAACAATAAAAAAAAGAGGGAGAAACAAAATATTTAATTACCCATTAATGCAACGATAATTTAAAAACATTTATTAAAACCAAACAATTAATCAAAAATTCTACGGGAGTAAATCACACCTTTATGGCCGCGCGAAACAGCTGAGCGCATACAGGTATGTAGTTCAAGGGCAAAACACAAAGGAAGAAAAAGGAGAAAGGAAAAGAATCCCCCCACCCCACCCCGTACACGAAGATCACACGTTGATATCCTCCCTTGCCAGGCAAAATTCTCTTAGCACGCGATTCTGAAACAAAGGCAGATGAATGCTTGTGGAAGCAGAAAAGCACCGTGACACCACCGCCCTGGTTACAAGACCCCCCCTTTACATACACACGTAATTAGTCAAAAATAAAATACGCCTCTGCCATCTGGCCAGATGCCCCCTATTTACAAGTTCCACCTTAAACACCTTCTCATCAAAATTATAAACATAGCGATCGTAAAATACACCAATATGTGAAAATCATGGTAAGATATTAAGAAAAAAATAATTGCAGAAGGACAGAGAGGAGAAGGAAACACAAGGGAAAATAATCTGAACTTAATTTGTTCCCTTAAAACCACACCATAAGGCAAGTGTAAAAAAAAAAAAGATAACCAACACCCACTTTTTCCTCTTTCTCGTATCTCAGTATCTTTGCGAAACTGCAATCACCAACTAAAACAATATTCAAGTACACTATTACGTATCAGGGAAAAAAAGAAAAAAAAGAAAAACTGACAGAGAGAGAGAAACAAAAAGTACAAATGAAAAAAAAGGACACTCACATTTTATCCATACTCTCCATCGAGTCCCAGCCACAGCACGACCGTCTTATATACAATAATTAAAAGAACCACGCGTTTTTCTAAAAATAAACGCACGACTTGTCTGAGCACTGCAGCGTAACACAGCGTATCTATTAAACCTACCTCGGGCACTCCCAAGCTGAATTAAAATCACGAGTCCCCATTTCTCCCTTCCCGGCCTGCAAAAGCGAAGTCGCCAACCACAACTACCAACTGCTCCTTACTACTGCCTCAAAAAAAAAAAAGTCTCCTAACTACCCAACTCCTAAATTATAGAAAAACAAACACTTGCGCACTTTCTCTTCTAGGCGTGGACCCTCAACCCTTCGGTAGCGTAATTAATTAATAACGGCCCAACTTTCCGACCGCCACCAAGTGCTACACATTTTTTAATTACCTGGTAACTGCAATCGGCACCTTCGGAGTTCGTTTGAAAAGGATATTGTCTACTCACCTCTCTCTCTCTCTCTCTCTCTCTCTCTCTCTCTCTCTCTCTCTCTCTCTCTCTCTCTCTCATACCATATTCTATTAGAGGAATTTATTTCTGGTGACAGAAATTCATTTCTCGGTATAATGTGGTTCGGATTTCACAATAAACTGTAGGTCCCGTTGCTAGGTAACCAATTGGTTCATAGCCACGTAAAATAAGTCTGATCCTTCGGGTCAGCCCTAGGAGAGCTGTTAATCAGCTCAGTGGGCTGGTTAAACTAAGATATACTTAACTTATTTTCTTAACTCAGGCATCTAATTAAAAATCCTGAGTTACAAAAATAGAATTTATTCCTAAAACTCAACATGATACTGACCAATTAAAAAGGTGGTCGATAAACCCTAACTTAAAAAAAAAGGAAAATGAAAATCCAATGGTGAATGGGAAACCCAATAGAAAACGTAAGTCAAAAATTCCTTTCCAACCATCATCACTTTGTAATTTTAAACACTGCAAGATTATGACAGCCTTTAAAAGTCATAGTCTCCTTTAACCACATGACCACCTCCACACTATTTCAAATGCCCAATACTTAGGAGCATTTTACCTCTCAACAAAGGTCCACACAGAAAACATCACTGTGGAAGGGAAAAAATACCTCAAATAAATAAACAGACATGGTGGTAGAAAACAATAATAAAAATAGTAATCAAGGTCACATAAAATAATGGTAACACAGTTTACATAAAGTAATTGGGAACAGGAGACACCCAAAATAAAATAGTGAAACAGAAAAACTTAATTCCACTTCAAAGTCACGATAATGAGTATCTGTTGCTAAGTCCCACTTAACACTCTACTTGGGAAATCTCCGCTTTCCCGTTTGTCAGACACCGCGACTTCTGGGCTTGGCACCACACACCACAATGTTAATTCGATTATAAGATCCTTTGCACCAAGACTGTCGTGACACACATTCACTCATGTACAGACATATGCGTGTACGCTTCATGTCATATCTACGTCACCAGACCCAAGGTCTAGAGAGTATAAAAGGTTCAACGAGTCCGACTTTGTTGCTATGCACTCGAACGGACCCTGTCAGGGTCATCGGTCACCATATGCTGACCCCACTCGTGATCGCAGGTGAATGAAGTTTCCCAGTTTCTGAACACATGAACAAACGGCTGATTATGCATAGAACAGCTATTTGCCGACTTCTTGTTCACAACACCTGCGAGAGAGCCGAATAGCTATTATTCATAACACCGATCGCATGCTAATGTAACTTCGTAATAGAAAAGAAAAGAAGAAGAAGAAGAAAAAAAATATATATATATACAGTATATATATCTATATATATATATATATATATATATATATATATATATATATATATATATATATATATATATATATATATATATATATATATATATATATATATATATATATATATATATATATATATATATATATATATATATATATATATATATATATATATATATATATATATATATATATATATATATATATATATATTTCATGATGTTGCCTTGTAATACGTATATCCTCCTATAATTTTGACATATTTACTTTTTTCATGCGTTATGTTTAATGATAGTGATTGTTGAAGTATCATATTTAGTTTGGCATCAGATCTCAAAAGAACTAATGATTAATTAACTTGATAGCATAATTTAGAATTGTTAATACAATTTTAATAGTAACGTAATTTAGAACGAATATCTTTCTTGGTAAAAGCGTAGTATGTGAACTCGTGTGTGTGTCCACCAAGACTTGTTTCATTTCAATTGTCATCGGTTGAGATAAGAGGGACACTTTCTTTTGGGTTAGTGATGACAGCTTGCGAAAACAAACGCCGATTCGTCCCATACGGGCTCAAGACGAGTGATTTCATGTTGTTACATGCGTTGGTCAAGTCATGTATGCCACATGGAGAGAAAGAATACGTGTTCTGATCAATTACGTCATGTTTTGTAAGATTGCATTCAAAACGTTTGCTGGGATGATGTCATTTTCCTTCTAGAAGCTTCTCCATTGTATCTCGCACCCAAAACGCTTTAATGACATCACCTCCCTGCTTCTAGAACTTTTGTATCTCGTACCCAAAATGCTTTAATGACATCATGTAATTGTTTCACGTATTACTGGAATCCTAAAATCTATTTCATTCTGATATCTGAGACCAGTTGAATTGGTACCCTCTCTCTCTCTCTCTCTCTCTCTCGTTCTTAGAAAGAGATTATTTTAATGTAGTGTTTTGTGGTCACATATTAACATTAACTTTTGAGATCTGAATTTAGCAAAGTTATTCAGTTTGCTGGTAAAAAAGTGTGTATTGTGTAACGCAGCTGCAGCAAGTGATTTACAGAGGTTTTCACAATTTTGTGTAAGGTAACATGAATTTTACTTATTAATACCATGGTATGATAAGTTAGGAAATTTTGAACAATTGAAATCATTATTGATAAATCTTGTGTATTTTTGTGTGTTTTTCTATTTACAATCTCTTTATATTTTCACATTTTTATGTTTGTGATGTAACATTTATTTACATAGCATTTTAAATATTTCTTGGTATAATTTAACATTGCATACTTGATTCCATTTATTGAGAGTTTTTCTTTTTAAATCTTGAGTAATTCTTGATAGTTTAAATTTTGCTTGATTAATTTAAATTCTTGATAAAGTTTTTGTGAATTAGTTTTGTTTCATAATTTAATTCAAGAATTGATTGAGTGTTGTGTTATTATCGAGTAATAATAAATTTTTCAGATTGTGAATTCTAATTAATTGTGAATTCTAGTTATAAACTTTGAGTTTAAAAATAAATTTTTGTATTTAACATTTTTAGAAAACAGTATTTCATTTATTGATCACCTAGTGAGTAGGATTGATTGTGTGTGCATAAGGCAAAGTGATAAACATGTTTTGTTCTTTAGTTTTGCTAAAGTGAATTAAGACCAGGGAAACAGTTAGAGTTTTTTGGTGGAGTGATGCCCTTTTACTCTAGAAGATTTCTAGTTTAATTTTTGATTCCTCACACATATTCTGATAGACTTAGTTTGATTTTTCAAGTGATTGATAAATAAGTTTTTTCTTAAGGGATCACTGCTACCTTTAGAGTATTCAGTCGTAATAATTAATGTTATGAGAGTTCAGGTATCTGGCTGAAGTGAGGTATATTTTTGAATCTTGAGATTAGTTGTGTAATAACCAGGTACTTGATACGCATCGTGACATTATATTGTTTGGTGCCCAGAGACCCGTGGAACAAAACAAAATATCACTCTGGTTTATCGTTTATACTGGTGGTGTTAGGGATATATATTGATAGGAGAGTGACCACATAGTTATTTTTTGCTTTGTATTGTGAATTATTTAGTTGAGTAACTTAGAGAAAATGGCTCTGTTCAATGTTCAGAGGTTTATAGCAACTCCTTCCATCCAAGAGTTATCTGAATCCAACCTGACTAAGGCACAGTGGATTGCTTTAGCAGTGGCATGTGGGGGTAATGTGTCTAGTGGTATGATTAAGGCACAAATCAAATATATTGCAATCCAAGCATTGATGGACTCTGGTAAAGTAGATGAAGAGTTGGGAGAGGCGCAAGAATTGTTGAATGCAGCTGAGGCAGAATTCACAGATAAACATGAGCAAAAGAAAGAGAAAAGTGATGCAGAAGCAGAACTAAGACGTATAGAAGCAGAAGAAAATTTGATTAAGCTGAGGATACAGGCTGAAAGAGAGAAAATGCAAGCAGAAAGAGAAAGAGGAGATAGAGAGAAAAGAGAAAGAAAGGAAAGAGAAGAAGAAAAAGCAGCAGAAGAAGAAAGAGAAAGAGCAAAAGAAGAAAGAAAAAGAGCAAAAGAAGAAAGAGAAAGAGCAAGACATAAAAGGGAGATGGAGTTAATAAACGATCGATCCACATTACCTGTGACACAGTCTAACCCTACTCAAGGAAATTCAGACCCTGTATTTGATGTAGTAAGAGTGCAGAAATTAATTCCAAAATTTACAGAAGAAGCTCCAGATGAGTTTTTTGATCACTTTGAAAAACTAGCTTCAGGCATGGGATGGCCAGAGGATAAATGGTCGGTCTTGTTACAGAGTGTTCTCATTGGTAAAGGAAGAAGTGCCTATTTAGCCTTATCAGCTGATCAGTGTAAAGAGTACAAGGTACTCAAGCACAATGTGCTACAAGTTTACCAGATGACCCCTGAATATTATAATGAAAGATTCAGATCTTTGAGAAAGGATGACAAGATAACTTTCTTGGATTATGCTTACAAAGTAAGAAGATGTTTTAAATGATGGTTGGAGGCTGCTAAAGTTAAATCTATGGACGAACTTGGGGAGTTAGTAGTCCTAGAACAATATCTTAGAGGAATTCCTGAACACATAAGAGCCTATTTAAGAGAGAGAGAGGTTAAGAAACTTGACAAAGCTGCTACACTGAGCGAAGATTTTAATATAATTTCTAGCAAAAGAAATTATAATGTCAAGTACCAGAACCAACAACGCACAGGTTTCAGGTCTCATCCAAATTTCAGGAACATTACAACTGGAAATCCTTCTAGTGGCTATGCCAATACAAAGCCAGGTAACACCCCTCAACAATTGAATGTTAAATCCTCATCATCCGGTCTGTCCTCAAGACAGATACAGAAGACTAATGCTGTCTGCTACAAGTGTGGAAGAGTAGGACACTACAGTCGAGATTGTTATCAGACACAACAGCAGACCAAACCAGTTGGTCAAGTGGTTAAAGGTAACCAGGTGAAGCAAACTACGAAGAGCAGTGTGGGAACGACTGAGACTAAACAAGCAGTGTTTAGCAACCAGTAGAAATGTTACTTCAAACAGTGAGTGGCTGAGCAGCTTGGAGGCTTTTAAGCCATATATCTATGACAACTCAAGGAGGAGGTGTGCAGGTACCAGTCAAGGTATTACATGATACGGGGAGTAACCATAGTGTGGTAGTTCGTGGTGCTCACCCACAGTTGGAGAAGAATCTCACTGGAGATTCAGTTATTTTGAAGGGTATAGGAGGAGAAGAGGTAACTCCTATATGCCGCTTGCATTTGTCCTGTGAATTGGTGACAGGAAATGTTGATTTTGCTGTAAAGGACTCACTAGCTGTTGAAGGTGTACATGTTTTGCTGGGTAATGAAGTTGGTGGTGTACCATTTGTTCCTTGTCCTATAGTGACAGACAAACCGTTAAGGGTTAGTCCTACGGTAGATTTAGAGAAGAAAAACCCCCACCTGTTTCCAAGTTGTGTAACTACCAGGAGTATGAAGAGAACTATGTCTGCAAGTGAAAATACTGAGGATTTACCTGCACCAGAAGAATCAAGTGACGGATCCTTAAGCTTTGAAGAACTGTTCCAGGAAAGTGAAGTTTCCCCTAGTGTTAGTAATGAAGAGATTTCCCAAGAAGAAGAGGATCCTGTTGTTATTCAAGAGACTCCGAGTAGTCAAAGTGTTCCTGAAGATAGTAGTGAAACTACAGAAGCAGAGTTAGCAGATATGGAGAGTTCAGCCCTTGAAGTAGGTCAAGTGACTAGAGAGAAGCTAATGAAACTGCAGAAGAGGGATACAACGTTAGCTGATCTGTTCTTCAGAGTTGTTGATCAAGAAGAGATGCAACAAACCTCCACTGTTATTATCTAAAGGAAGGATTGCTAATGAGGAAGCATCGACCTACAGATATACCAGAAATGCTGAATGGGGCGAATATCATCAAATTTTGATTCCATATCCATTAAGGAAACAAGTTGTAGCAGTAGCGCACGAGTCTGGACATATGGGAATCAGGAAGACTGTTGAGAAGATTATGAAGTATTTTTTCTGGCCTGGACTTCACAAGGATGTTAGCAGATTTTGCAGAGTGTGTCACACATGCCAGATAGCTGGAAAACCGAATGAAACCATTCAGAAAGCACCCCTACAACCCACAGAAGTTAGAGGAGAACCCTTTAGCAAGGTAATTATAGATGTGGTTGAGCCACTTCCGAAAACCAAAGAAAGGAAATAAATATCTATTAACATTAATGTGTCTAGTGACTAGGTATCCTGAGGCGATTCCTGTAAGAAGTATAAGTGCAAAGGTAATTGCTGAGAAGTTGGTGGAGTTTTTCTCCAAGTTTAGAATACCAGAAATTGTGCAAAGTGATAGAGGAACGAACTTTACTTCAAAATTATTCCAGGATGTGATGAACTTGTTGGGAGTAAAACAACAGTTATCAACTGCTTATCATCCAGAGACTCAAGGAGCCTTGGAAAGGTTCCACCAGACATTGAAAAGTATGTTAACCAAGTATTGTAATGAATCAGGAAGAGAATGGGATGCTGGTTTACCTTTAATGTTATTTGAAGTTAGGAATGCTTATCAAGAAAGTATGGGATGTTCACCAAATGAAATGATTTTTGGTCGAAACATTAGAGGTCCATTGAAGATTCTTGCAGAGAATTGGGAAGAAAATCAAGAGGAAATCCAAGGAGAATATGTGAAGAACTTGAGGAAAAGACTAAGAGAAATTAGAAAGTTCTCTTTAGAAAATTTGAAAATAAGTCAAGAGAAAAAGAAAAGAAATATGATGCTAAGACTAAGCTAAGAAATTTTAGTATTGGACAGCAAGTTCTAGTGTTCTTACCAGTGAAAAGATTTCCCCTTACCAATAAGTTTCAAGGTCCTTATAGGATAATAGAGAAGTTAAGTGATCGAACTTATGTGATTGAAACACCAGGAAGAAGAAAACGACAGAGGAAGATACATGTGAATCTTTTGAAACCTTACTTCTCAGAGACTAAAACTGAAACAGTGTCAATAACACAGGCAACTTCGTCTACAGAAGACGATGACGGCTACAAATTGGGAGCCGAAAGCAAGATGAACAATTCTTCAATATTAGAAAATTTGGAAGATAAACTAAAACATCTGAGTGTTGAGCAAAGTAGTGAATTAGGTGAAGTGATTCAAAGTTTCCCTGAAATTTTTGCAGATGTACCTAGGCGTACCAATCTGACAAAGCATGAGATAAAGATCAGAGAAGATGGAAAACCTTTTAAAATGAGAGCTTATCGCTTATCACCTTTTCATCGAGATGTTTTGAAGAAAGAAGTTGAATATTTGTTGCAGCATGGATTAGCAGAACCCAGTTCAAGTCATTATAGTTCTCCTTGTGCGTTAGCGAAGAAACCAGATGGCTCATTTAGGATGTGTACTGATTATAGGAAACTGAATTCCATCAGTGTGGCTGACAATTATCCCTTGCCTCTTATTGATCAATTACTTGATAACATTGGGCAAGCCAAATTTGTTTCCAAGATAGACTTGTTGAAAGGATATTATCAAATTCCCTTAGATGAGAATGCTAAGTTGCTGTCAGCTTTCATTACTCCTTTTGGACTGTATCAATACACTGTTTTGCCGTTTGGTCTGATGAATGCACCTGCAACATTCTAGCGAGTGATGGATCAACTACTAGGATCAATAGAAGGAGTGGGTGTATACCTTGATGACATTGTGATTTATTCTAATACATGGGAAGAACATCTGAAGATATTAAGGAAAGTGTTTAAGAAACTTTGGGAAGCAGAACTAACAATCAACTTACAAAAAAGCGAGTTTGGAAAGGCAACTGTACAGTATCTAGGATTTGAAGTTGGAAAAGGCCTTCTCGCTCCTATTGACGCTAATGTAGAAGGTATCCGTAAGGCTACCCCTCCTGCTACAAGGAAACAGCTACAAAGA
>JANJGK010000041.1:5452736-5455236 GCA_039081455.1 Macrobrachium rosenbergii
GAAGGAAGAAATAAAGGAATATCTAAAATATCAAGATATTATAATAAATAACTTGGAAAAGATTTCGTTGAAAGCTAAATTGCCTGCCGGTGGAGGTGAAATGCCAAAGAGAACCAAATTTCGAAGCAGAATAGTTTAATTTAGGTACAATGGGCCAAGAGACAAATTTAAATCAAAAGTTAATGAATGTATAACATGCAGGAAGAACCAAGGCAAAGGGTTGAAGTAATGAAAAAAAGAATGTTTATATATATATATATATATATATATGCATGAAAATTATGTGTGCAATCTTGTTCGTCTGGCGTATGTGTGAAAAAGAGCAGAAATAAATAAGAGAGGAAAGACACGCCCAACTTCGTTTCAGAGGAAGATTGTGTCAAACGAGTGAACTTTGGTCGTGAGAATTAATTTCAAAATTGTAATTCATGATGCTTTAAATAAGAAACAAAAAACTAAAACGAGACAGCATTCTAAACTTGATTTCAAAACCTTTCCACAACGCCAGGAACGGCGTACTTGGCATTTCAGATAAAAAATACATAAAATACGCCAAGAGCGTTCTTTGATCTCACGTAAAATCTTTATTCGGGACCTTTTTTCTTCACTCGCAACACTTTCACTAAAAGACGGGATGTTTCCCTTTGCAAATATTCCTCGGTTGCTGCCAAGGCCATTTCTATGAGCTTCCTGAAGGAGGCTCTCAAGAGAGACAAGAATTAGGGGAGAGGGAGGAGCATTTCGTTTTATATCTGTTTTTCTTTTTAAAACGAAGCGTAAGTTTGTGTTTGTAGGCAGCAATGAAAATGAAAACAAAAAAAGAATAATGACACGTACGTAATGAAAACCTTGAGGAATAACAAAAGGAAAAATGTCATTAGCTGACATACATTGTGTTTACCAATAGCTGCTTAAATAATGAGGAATAGCGCAAGGCATAAAGTTTTATTTATGGTATTTATGGTACAGTATTTTTTATTTCAGTAAAATTTAGGCCACAAAATTATGCTGGAAGCGTTCACAAATAACATCTATCTAAAATATAAAAAAAATAAAGCTGCAAAGGACGGGTGGGTCAAAGGAATAAAAATGGCTATACACACATATATATGTACATATATGATTTATATATATGCATATATACATATATATATATGATTAATATATATATATATATATATATATACCTATATATATATATATATATATATACATATATATATATATATATATATAATATATATATATATATATATATATATTTGGGCAGACAGATTTGAATATATGTAAGGAACAACAACTCACAGAAATGTATACATCAAGTGATTAACTCTACGAAATAAACGACTCAGTAACTGTAAGACGAATAAATAAAAGAGGTAGTTATAAAGCACATAGGAAGAGTATGCTACTTCAATCTTAAAAGTAAATGTACCAAAAAGTTAAGTATACCTTAGTTTAACCAGACCATTGAGTTGATTAACAGCTCTCCTAGGGCTGACCCGAAGGATTAGACTTATTTTACGTGGCTAAGAACCAATTGGTTACATAGCAACGGGACCTACAGCTTATTGTGGAATCCGAACCACATTATACCGAGAATATGAAGTTCTATCACCAGAAATAAATTCCTCTACTTCTTCATTGGCCGGCCGGAGACCCGAACTCGGACCTAGCAGAGTGCTATCCGAGAACTCTACCGACTAGTCCAACGAGGAACTAGTACCAAAATGACATATTGGCCAGCTGGTACCCATTTACCTGCCAACGAGCACTCCACAGCTCTCCACGTAATCCGTTTCAGCTATTTGCCAGTAGTCTAAAGGATCCCTTAATTAAGGTACTGTGAGGAACGGTTGTGACTAATGGTTGGGATGCCCATCTCAGGGAGAGGATGGCGAGAGTGTCTATCGAGCCAAGGATAGTAAACAAATAGGTCCTTTGTGGTAAATTGTAGGTTTTCGATCAGAGAACGAAGTGAATCGAAAGTCTCCGTGACGTAGCATCATGTAAATAACACATGCTGTTAGCCAAAAGTCAGATCTGTGCTGTCCCTTATAATAATAATAATAATAATAATAATAATAATAATAATAATAATAATAATAATAATAATAATAATAATAATAATAATAATAATACAAGACCTTGTTTACGTCCTTGTTTACGGGGAGTTTGCATCGCCTTTTCCTACCGAAGTGCCTACTTTAATCCTAGATTGCTGTTCCTCACCTGAATCGTTAACCAAAATTTAATGAACTTTCTATACATGAAAATGGTTATGTGCCATATGTATATATATATATCTATATATATACCACATATACATATGCATATATATATATATATATATATATATAAATATGGCATATAACCAATTTTATGGTTATTTGCCATATATATAGAAAGGGCTCCTGGGAGCTCCTGTATTTTTTTTTAATCCGATAACTTGATTCCTCCGTAGAGCTTCTTACTTTGCTCCTTACTTGTACCTAAGGTA
>JANJGK010000041.1:5460236-5472736 GCA_039081455.1 Macrobrachium rosenbergii
TAAAAGAAAGGGATTTTACTAAATTTTACCAAAGTATTGGAATTACCATAACGGAAAATACACTGGAAATATATAAAACCTCGTTGAAAATAGAGTTTTGAGGAAATATATTCGTTCATATCGTAACGAGAGCTAAGTTCACACATTCACGCATCAAGGCACGCATGCCCACGCACGGCCGAAAATTGGTAAGTACGTAAATACAACGTAAATGTACCGTAAATGCTATGTAAGTGCGCCAGTATGCGGCACGACCGTTACCCACCACCCGGGCGTACGCTGGGAGCCACGAACCTTTCGACTTGTTCAAAACCATGCGCGGGTGGCCGCGTCAACTGTTATTTATGCTATGTTCACACATTCACAAGGCACGCATGCCCACGCACGGCCACGAACGGGGCGGAGCCAGAAAGTACGTAAAAACAACGCAAATACAACGTAAATGTACCGTAAGTAATGTGTAAGCGCGGCAGCATGCGGCGCGACCGTTACGGAACACCCGGGTGTGCGCTGGGGGCCACGAACCTTTCGACCTGCTCAAAACCCTGCGTGGGTGGCCAGGTCAGCTGTCAGGCAGCGTGGCCCGACCCGCACAGCGTGGCGCCAGCCGCGGGTTGACTGCGCAGCTACCACGCCCTTACCTGGGGGCCCACACTACCCCAGGGCACCGCGTGGCTGTCAGCGTGGCGTGGGAGTAGACGCGGCAATGCTGCCGCATTGCCTGCAACCGCGGAGATGTGGCAACGCTTTGACCTGGGATAAAAGGGACAGGCGGCGCACTTCCAGGTCAGTGCTTCTCCGGCCAGCATCCTGTTGCTCTCTCTGTCAGCGCCTCCGTCTTCATCGTCCACTGCAGCCAAGATGCCCAAAGGACCCATGCTGAAGAGGACCAGGAAAGGGGCCCTGAAAACTCCAGGAGCCCTGGCAGCTGGAGTTGCTCCCTACGCAAAGCCTTCTGAAGCTGATGGTCCCCCTTCAGGCAGCGATGCTGTGGTGTCGCAGCTTGAGGCCGACGAGCTCGTGACGGAGAGCGAGCTAGAGGAGGAGGAAGAGGACCTTCCCCTCGTCTACGAGAGCGACCCCGCCGCCGCCACCGACGACAACGCCCACTAGGGGGATGCCGACGACGACACCGAGAGGCTTGTTGGCGAGTGGCTGGAGACCGAGGCCGAGTTTATTTATAATAAGGGCCTCACAGCCTACAAGGACAAGGCCAAGGTGTGGAGGGCCTTCGAAGAGAAGGGCCAGTCACTTGTTCCTCCCGTGAGCGGCCGTGAACTGAGGACGTGGTTTACGTCCCTCAGGAGTCGTTTTGGGGGGCTCATGGCGGAGAAGAGTGGCCAAGGGACGGCCAGACGGCTGACGGACCGGGAGAAATGGATTGTCAACATTTTCCACATCCTGAAGCCACACATTGTGCGTCAAAGGAAGCCAAAGGTGTTGGGACTTCCGATGGTATGTCTGTTTTAATGTGTTTCCATGCATAATTATTACTGAATATAACGTTATTACATAGTTTCCATGCATTCAATGTACATTTTATACCATTTTCTCATATATGTTCCTCCTCTTTTTACAGGCTGCCTGTGCTGCTGCCAACCTCCCTGCCCAAGCTCTGGACCTGCCTGCTGCTCCTGTTTCTTCTCCTGCCCTGACACCGACGCCCTCGCCCTCTCCGGTTGATCCAGCGAGCACCAAGGCTCGGAAAAACCAAGTTTCCGAGCTGTTCGACGTCGCCTTCATGAAGGCACAGGCCCTCCGGGACGATATGCTGGCCAATGTGCAGCCAGCTCCTCGTAACCCCTGCGTCCTCTACTGGAGGAAGTTTTTTCAAGAGGTTGAGGACGAGTGCACGCAGGTGTCAGAGGAGCTGAGTCTGCAACTGAAAATGGAGGTGCTCGGTGCCATCCAGAGGTACATCTGTGCCACCAAAGAGGACTCCACGGTGCCGTCGAGGGCCATGATGACCCACACCATGGTAGTGACAGCAGAGTGTCAGGCACCTGCAGTTCCTGCCAGCCTGTCGGCATCGCAGCAGCAGCGGGCACTCACTGCACAGCAGCTGGCGCTCCTGCAAGCACAGTTGGTGACATCGACACCAAAGGAACTAAGCAACCTGTCGATTGACACCACCTTTTTAAATAACTTACAAAATTAACTTATTTATTGTATTTACTTATGCTTATATTTATATGTATGTTTGTATTTTATATTAAATAAATATCTTTTGCAATATCATGTCTAGCTCTATCCTCTGCTCAAATATCATGTATTCAATGAAGTAGCTAAAATACAAGTACACAAATAAAGAAGGCAAAATGAACCTGAATACACTAACATTTCAGTATATATTACTGACTTTGAAATAAATTCAAAATACTTTATGTAACATATGTGCACAGAAGCAAAATGACAACAGACCATATATTAGCAAGTCATATAAAATGTCACAAATATTGGGAGAAGGTAGTGTCAAAAAGATAGAATTTTCATATCAGAATATCAACAATGTAAATGCTAAGAGCAGGTACTTTCAAGAACATAGAATTATCACATCAAAATAGAAACAATGTTAAGAGAAGGTACTTTCAAAAATGATAGAATTATCATATCACAATAGAAACAATGTTAAGAGAACGTACTTTCAAAAATGATAGAATTATCATATCAGAATAGATTCCATGTTAAGAAATTATTAAAAAGGGCAAAATAACTACATCTTCTTTCTTTTATTTATATGTATGTTTGTTTCATATTGATTAAACATACATTTGCAATGTCATGTCCCGCTCTCTCCTCTTCCCAATTACCAAGTATTGATGAGAGTAATATATCATGGATTTGAGCAATATCTTTTATTAAATCAACTAAAACAAACAGAAGTACACAAATACACAGGCCAAAATAATCCTGAATTAATACATTATTGAATTTTAAATAAGTCCAAAATAAATGCAGGAACAGACATTTGCAAAATAATCCTGAATTAATACATTATTGAATTTTAAATAAGTCCAAAATAAATGCAGGAGCAGACATTTAAGTAATTACAACAATCAGGTATGCAGGAAAGTAACTAAATCATGTTTTCCTGCCAGTGCATGGAGCCTTCAGTCGATGAAAAGTATTCCTTCAGCATGTTACGCTGTTCCTTTGCATCCCTCGTTGCAGTGTTGCCGGTCACGGTTGGAAGGGCTGCTCCTAAGGACAGGTCACTACTACAGCTACTGGGGATGACAGCATGTGTGACGGGGTGCTCCTGATCTCCTTCTTGTCTTCGTGCATTTCTTCTTATGATCATATTGTGCAGGACACATGCGGACATCACTAATGGCTCTATATGGTCAGGCTTCAAGCATATTGCAGTGTGGAATACTCGGAATCTATTTGCCAGAATCCCAAAGGCGTTCTCCACCGTCCTGCGTGCCCTACTTAACCTGTAGTTGTAAATCTGTTCCTTCTTGCTAAGTCCTCTTTTGGGGTAGGGCTTCATAAGGTAATGCCTCAAGGGGAAGGCATCATCGCCAACTAGGAAGTAGGGCACAGGAGATCCATTAGGTTGACCTGGCAGGGCATCCGGTTGGGGAAGATTTGCTTCCTCTTGCAACAGCATTTCTGCCAGTCGGGTCTAGGCATGTACACCACTGTCTGATTCTGACCCAATGGCACCCACATCGACGTACAGGAACTTGTATGAAGCATCAACAACTGCAAGTAATACCATGGAGTAGAACTTCTTGTAGCTGAAGTAATGCGTACCGCCCTTGGGAGGGTTACGGAGCCTAATGTGTTTCCCATCTATAGCTCCAATTACGTGTGGGAAGTTCCACCGTTCCTCAAAACCCCGTGCAACCTCCTGCCACGCTTCAGGTGTTTGTGGCACCTGCAGTTCCTCATCCCCGAAGGCAGCAACAATGGCCCTGCAGGTCTCTGGTACGATGTGACTAATGGTGTTGTGGGCTACCCGGAACGAATATTGCAGACTCTTGTATGAATCACCTGTAGCGAGGAAGCGTAGGGTGATAGCAACACATAGGCCTGGCTCAATGGGTTTCCTCCAGAATGTCACTTTCTTCTGAATGTAGGGTGTGACCCGTCCAACAATTTCATTGAAGAGGTCCTTGTCAATCCGGGAAATTTCTGTACAGGTCTGGGGCTGCGGTTGACAACTCCTCCATCAGGTTGTCATAATGACCTTGCTCCATCCTTTTCTGCAGGCACGGCCACGCCCACACCCTCCTTGGCTGCCTTTTTTTCTGCTCTGTGTGTTTTGCAGCAATCATTGCAATCTCCAGCAATAACATGATGTGCACATATTCAATGACATATGGCAACATTTCTGTTCTATCTCTACTTGCTATAACTATAAGTTGACGCATTTCAGCTATGTTGTCCATGTTGCTTCAGCACGTTGGTAGTATGTCTTGACGCTGTGGTATTATGGCATTGACTAGCCTCACATGTGCAACTGCCGGCCCTTATATAGCTGGGGTTTAACTCCCGCAGTACGTGGGGCCAACGTGACGTTTGCGTAACTCGGTTATGCAGAACGTAACACATACGGTATATGTATGTTGGTGTTACGTGCTTTGCCACGCACTACTTCTGCCTGCGCCGCCGCTTGTCGTTCAGCGTCACGTCACCCTTACGCAGTGCGTACATTTGCGGCGCACTATAATAAGCATGCATCATGCACATTGTCCCGTGACACGTATCCAGTCAGGCGGGGCTTATTTTCTCGCATATGCGCAAGTTTCACAAATTCTGGCTGTGCGTGCGCATGTGTGACTTGATACGTGAATGTGTGAACTTAGCATTAGCGTGGCCCAACCCACACAGCATGGCGCCAACCTCGTGGTGACCGTATGGCTGCTAGGACCTTACCTGTAGTCCCATGTCGCTCCAGGGTTCCATCCTCACACTGATTGGGTCTTCGCATGGCATGAGAGTAGACACGGCAACCCTGCCGCACCGCACCATCCGAGGCGAATTGGTAACGCTGTGACCTGGGATAAAAGGAGCAGGCGGCGCGCTTGCAGGTCAGTGCTCTCCAGAACAGCATCCTGCTGTTTGTGTTTTATATCAAATAAATATATATTTGCAATATCATGTCTGGCTCTATCCTCTTTCCAA
Organism: Macrobrachium rosenbergii; assembly: GCA_039081455.1. NCBI lineage: Eukaryota > Metazoa > Arthropoda > Malacostraca > Decapoda > Palaemonidae > Macrobrachium > Macrobrachium rosenbergii. The sequence continues at coordinate 5,465,370 of JANJGK010000041.1, forward strand.
TTACTAAGTATTGATGAGAATAATATATCATGGATTTGAAAAATGTCTTTTATTAAATTAACTAGCACAAATATAAGTACACAAATGAAGAGGGCAAAATGAACCTGAAAAGACTATCTAAGTATACATTACTGAATTTTAAATGTCAAAAATACTATATGTAACATATGGGCAAAGAAACAAAATTGCAACAGACAAAAAGAAATAAGCAAGTCATATACAATGTAAAAAATATCGGAGAGAAGGTACTTTCAGAAAGATAGAATTATCATATCAGAAAAGAATCAATGTTAAGTAATTATTACAAATGACAAAATAACTACAACACATACAAGTACACAAATATTAAGTAAATATTGTAATTCGAACTAAATGCATGAACAGACATTTAGGTAAATACAGTGAGTTGAACAATAAAGTATACAGGAAAGTAACTAAATCATGTTCTCCTGCCAATGCACTGCGCCTTCAGCCAATGAAAAATATTCTTTCAGCATGTTCTGTTGTTCCTTTGCATCCCTAGTTGCAGTGTTGCCAGTCATGGTTGGAAGGGCTGCTCCTAAGGATGGGTCACGCCACCAGCTACCAGATATGACGGTATGTGTGATGGGGTGCTCCTGATCTCCTTCTTGTCTGTGTGCGTTTTTTCTTATTATGATATTATGCAGAACACATGTGCCATTGGCCGGCCCTTTTATAGCTGGGGTTTAACCCCCGCAGGATGTGGGAACAATGTGAGGTTGACGTAACTCAGTAACGCACAACGTTACGCATACGATATATGTACATTGGTGTTACATGCTCTGCCATGCACTACTTTTGGCTGTGCCACCGCATGTCTGGCCACTTCTGGTAAGCGTTACGTCACGCTTACGCAGTGCGTGCATTTGCGGCGCACTATAATACGCTTGCTTTATGCACATCGACATTTTAGCTCATATACAGCATGAAACTACAAGTTATATTTTTCTATTACGGCTGATCAACTTTCTCCTACATTATCTACGGTAATATGTGAAGAGCAGTATATGGACTTGATCCAGAGATAGAGGATTTTAACTGATCAAAGCAAAATGGGGAAGGCACATTTTACTGCTAATATGTAAACTTTCTTAACACCCTGACAGTTTCCAGCAAATTATGTTGTTGTGCTTAAAGCGAAGATTCTGTTTGAAACCCTCTACGAACGAGAGATAAAGTCATATATGAAATAACAGAGTGTTACACTCAAAGACAGAATGCCAGCGGCCGTCATGTTTAAACAATTATCTTAGCAACAGAAATCAGGCTATGAATAAATATACTATAATTCATTTTATAATGGATGAACTATAACTGCACTAACTGTGTTATTAGATATTTTAGAACATTGCCAAATACTCGAACGTATTAATTTTTCCTAGTTTTATTGCTTTTCAGCAAAGAAGTGAAAATAAAATGAGAATGAAACGAAACGAAATGTGCTTTTATCACCTTTAAAAGGAAAGACTCATAAAACGAGAAAGATTCTCCCGCTTGCGCTAAAGACTGTGGTAATTAAGCAGTTTAATTATACAGTATAAAGGCCACTTTCCCGAGAAGTCGAAAAGCCTACTAAGGGCGGAAAATGTCCCTGAGAAAATTTCTGTTGCCGCCCGAACCTCGACAGAGAGAGAGAGAGAGAGAGAGAGAGAGAGAGAGAGAGAGAGAGAGAGAGAGAGAGATACTTTTATTATTCCATCTTGATAAACAAAGCTTTACTGTTAGCTATTTTTATTAACCATTAAAGAAAGGATGCCGCAGTTCTGTATTCCGATGCAATGCCTTTAAATCTCCAGAGTCTGTGACCATGGCCTTTGACATTTTAGGTCAATTTGAGTGCCCTTAATCTTTAAAAAAAAATCTTATTTTTCTACATCAATAGTAAATGATGTCGCAAATATATAGACGGCCGGGAAGCATATGAAAAGCTGAAAAATTTGACCTTGACCTTTGAATTCAGTGGTCAAACTTATTAAATATTATGATGGGATTTCAATATGAAAAGTTCATCATCAGTACGTAGTCTGTGACTAAGTATTTGAACTGTCAGAGATTTTGATTTTCTCCTACGACCTTTACAGGTAACACTTCCTCGATTCAACCTTTGACAGATTCCTCCCAAAAGTTAATCATCTTGAGATGGCTACCGGATGCATGTTTTCAATTCGATTAACAACAACGCAAAGACAAAGACACTGGCAGACTAACGTGAAACCACATAAACTTTTAGGCAGAAGTAATTAACAAGGAGAGGAATGACTTAATTAGCGGAATACATTTCAGGATTGCGTAATTCTTCTGAAGGCTAATTACGCACAGAACATAAAGAGGCTCATAAATAACGGATGCGGAATCTGAGATTCTTCAAATTACATAAATTAAAACTTTTTTCTTTTCTTGATATTTGTTCATCTTTTCTTTTTACCCAATATTTGTTTTTTTTAAATTTTGCAATAAATTTCGCAATCTAAGTCACTGATTTAAACCAGAGTTTTAAGCTTACGTAAAATATGGAAGGTAACATGTTTATTCACCATTTAATATTTCCCATTTGATAACTTTAGGATAAGAAAAAATGTCCTATAATAATGAATAAATGACAAAAGTTCAATATTTAAAGTAACTTTCCAGAGATAAAACATCTCATTTTTTTAATTCAAAAGGTACAATACCTGTTACATTTAGGAAAAAATCAACTTTATTTTAACTGGATAGCGAATGTTTCCTTACATTTGATATGACAGGTCACGATAACTTTAGTTCACTTATACAGGAAAGACGACCTATAGGTCCACTGCACGTTCAGAGTCTGTTGGTTTAATTATATCTGTCACCAGTGGCCTCCGGTAATCCAATTCCTTCAAGCAAACTTAAAGAAAAGCGACCAAATACGAAATTCAGTAAGTTTTTTATCCTTTATGAAAAATGAGTAATGGCATTCAGCGGAACTTAACCTGAAGATTCCACACGTTAAAGGAAACCAATAACTGTATTTCAAAATGTAATTTTTTAAATTTTTCATTCGCGCTTCCGCGCTTCTTGGGCAGAACATTTTTGTCCTAATTCGCTGAATATGCATCGGGATCATGCATGAAGGCGCGGAGCAAGGAGTAAAATTTTCTTCTTATTACCAGAAAGCTCTGTTATATCTCCTTTGTCATTTCTCCTTGACTATTTCTGCATGAGAAGCAATCTTGGGAAAGACCAGGAAATGGGAATTTCTGGAAGGAGAATGTAGTTGTCTTTTGCGCGTAAATTATCTTTCTTTTTTAAACAAATAACGCGACTCTTGTATAATAACGCTTCCATAGGATTCAGTTAGTGGGAAATTTTACCTAAAAAAAAACAAAAAAACAAATGACTTTCTTGTTGGTGAACCTTATTAGGCAGTTTTTTCTTTATTTTTTAACGTATTTCCAAGATCACAAATACGTACGTCTGGGAGATAATTACTGCATTATACTTCTTTCGAATTTGCCATAATTCCGTTTTGAACAAACCACATACGTAATCTTATCATCTCAAATAGAATATCTTATAAAATATATTTGCTTGATTTCCGACATGACTAGCATATATGCCGTCACGTTTAAAACAACCGGCTAACAAAAGTGACTAAATTTTATCATGAACTTATATTTCATTAGGGAATAAACGCCACTTGCTAAATCAGTAATCTTTACAAAGGACAGACTTTAATAAAGTTTATAAAAAAGTGGATATGATGAATATTAACGTATAATCAGATTTGAGAGAGATAGGAATATGCGTTTTTAGGAGAAGGGGTCCTGCGGGAAGTTGCAAACTGAAATCTTACACAATGTTACCATTGATTTTTTGTAACCAAACTTAGTAGTTACTTGCTCAGCCTTGGCGGGGTTTTGCGGTCCCTGTGAGTTCTCATTAACAACAGATTCCGGCATACAGTTCTCAGACCAAGAAAATATACAGTGTATATATATATATATATATATATATATATATATATATATATATATATATATGAAATTTTTATCACACCGTGATTTATATACAATCATGAAGCTACAAATGTCGCTTAATATCGAAATTCACGCTACCTCGGTATATCTCCGTTGGAGAATTGTCGCCGAAGGGGAATTTATATAAGTGATAAATGAATTGGAATCGTGGGGACACGAACCCGCGACGAAAGCCTATTCAGCGACTCCAGTTGACGTAAACCATTGAGCCATCAAGAGAGGTATAAATCTTTTGCCGAGATGTTGTACTGTTTTTACCCGTCGTGAGCGGGGAAAGTGTACTAGCCTCGACAATGACCTACCTCCGCCATGACAGTTCGCTTAATATCGAAATTCACGCTACCTCGGAGGTGGGTCATTGTCGAGGCTAGTACACTTTCCCCGCTCACGACGGGTAAAAACAGTACGACATCTCGGCAAAAGATTTATACCTCTCTTGATGGCTCAATGGTTTACGTCAACTGGAGTCGCTGAATAGGCTTTCGTCGCGGGTTCGTGTCCCTACGATTCCAATTCATTTATCACTTATATAAATTCCCCTTCGGCGACAATTCTCCAACGGAGATATACCGAGGTAGCGTGAATTTCGATATTAAGCGACATTTGTAGCTTCATGATTATATATATATATATATATATATATATATATATATATATATATATATATATATATATATATATAGATTGATAGACAGATAGATAGACAGATACTATAACTACTAAATATCTCTATTCCTTTATTTGCTCATTATTCAAATAAAATTGCTTTAAAGATCTAACTGTACTTACTTCTCTCATTTCTATAATTTTTCCATTATTCAGTCCGTAAAACATTAACCGTTATGAAATCTTTGTGTTAGATCCACTTTCATAGCAAACCAGCCACTCTCTAATACAAACATATTCAAGAAAATCATTGCTCTCAGCAGCGTTATCTCTTATCACCTCGGTTATAAGCAATATTTTTATCTTTTATACGGTTCATACAGCTTATTCATTTTATTTTAAGACAACAATTTTGTAACGATACACTCTCCTTCTTCCTTTCCTAATCTGTGGTGCTATGTCCCCTCTTGAAATTGCTCTCGTTTGTGTATTTCAAAAGGTAATTATAACACTCACCTCTAGCAGTTTTCCTCTTGTGTAATTTAACAATGATTCCCCTTATCCAGTAATTTGGAATCTTTCCCTCCTTCATACACATCTTGGCCAGTTACTCATCATCCTCTCTATTCCTAACATGGTAGGGGATATACTTTGCAATCTTTTCAACTACATCCTCCCTTTCCCTACCTAACTTGTGTATTGAAACGTCAATTCAATTGCCATTTTAAACTGATACAAATTATTCACTCTTTATTATTCACATCTGCCTCTCTCTCACAACCCACATTCAGCAGCTCTTCAAAATACTAACTCGAAAAAAAACATTTGTATCTTTTATCCAAAAAACAACAGGCTTAATTTTTCTTTTTGCCAAAATACATTTTCTGCCTTAATACTAACTCTGATTTATAATTTTATTTTTTTATATTCCCTTCTATGTACAATCACCCAAAAAAGTTTTGCAACATACTTCAAAACTCTTCGGACAACAGCTTATAATAGCGACATCTGGCGCTGTATGGCAACTCAGTTGTAAGCGCGTGAAACAACTGAACACTAAGTGGTGGGTCCGAGAAATTACCTGCGGTTCCCCTGAAGCAGGGCTTTTTCTGATACTGCTTACTGTTGTCACATTTTACTTAATTAAAGGATGTTACTATAATACTTCAGAGGTCATCGCTGTTCTTATGTTTTAATATTTTCATCTCCAACTGCCATCACTATCGTTGTTTTATCTCCTTCATATGTGTGAACTTTGTAGACATAGGCCTACGACTGTTACAAGTTGAACTGTTAGTCTTATTAACATCAACAAATACGACTTTTGTAAAGATTTGCTTCACAATATTATTAATTAAATTTTTGAATGACTAATCCTATGTATATTGTGAACTAGTGAAACTTAATATAAAATATACTGAACTAGACTACCAGATTTCACGTCTATTTTTGTAATACATAGAATATAATCGCACATACACACACACATACATACATACATACATACATACATACATACACACACACACACATATATATAATGCCGTTATCATGTGTAATTTCTCATTTCTTTCATTGTTACTTAGGCCTATCTTTTTGATGCCTCTTATGAAGTTAACTGAATATATAACGCCTGTTTTTTTTTTATTTCTTATTATATAAGTTTCTAAAGAATTAAAATTAGCAAGAAGTTCAACATTAATTTAGTTAATGCTAAATGCCAGCAGTGAAGAAGACTACCATGCTCATCAGTGGAGAATGTCTCCTCCTCATCGCAAATGATGACTCGTACAGAAATCATCGGCCACTGGATTATATTATAACGCAAACCCTAGCCTTTATTCTTTGTTTCGCTGATATGAAGTGTTTCTTGGCAGGAGTATGATGAAATAATATCTTGGTCTCATGCAGCCTGTTACGGATGGTTTGAGCAGCAACTTGGAGGGAGAGCGTAATGTTCTCTCTTTATAGCAACATCGGTAGTCAGGGGGGAGTTAGGCGGAGCTCCTTCAGTGATCATCCGATAATGATACTTAACAGTAGTGCAACAATGAGGCTGTCCTCCAGTTTTTACAATGAATTTATCATGTTTCCTCGTTCTCTCTGTTGTTGTATCCCTCTATACACGGTTGTTTTATTTACGCTAAGCTGCCGAGCAATATCTACCATAGAAACATTAGTCTTATGCAAGCTAATGATTGTGGTCCGGCTTAGTGACGAGACAGTTTAAACTTTTCCTGCCCGAATGTGGAGTCACACGATAACATACGACGTTATGAGATTTTTTTCTTTTTTGTTTTTGACGACGATAATGGTTGAATTCTGTCTTTCTTTATATATATATAATTCCACTGATGGTTATTCAATATTATTTTATTAGTCAATAAGCTTTTATCTGGATTCGAAATATAGTTTCTTCTTTGACTCTTTTGCCCAATCATCTGAAGTGATATTTTTCAAAATGTTTCGTAATTTTTAGTAATATGAATTTTTCACTCACCATTCTTTTTTATATTGTTAACCGTATGATTAATAACCAAAATCGAATAAGAAAATTACATTTCCTTGTAAATATCAAAAGAACAAATTACTGTTAGGTGAACGAAAACTTCTGGAACATGTTGCAAAACATTTTTGAGTGAATGTACCTACCTGTCTATCCACACACACACACACACACACACACACACACACACACACACACACACATATATATATATATATATATATATATATATA
>JANJGK010000041.1:5477736-5482736 GCA_039081455.1 Macrobrachium rosenbergii
TTCTTCTCCCAACAGGAAATGGAAAAACTTTTACTTTACTCTATCCTCACGCAAAATGGAAAATACTTCCATCACATTAATACTAAGTACTTTAACATGGCCCATTAATTTCTTCAAGTTTACGGTATATGTTACTTTAAGATTACATGGACAAGATAATTTTGAGGCAGGAGGCAAAATTTGCGAATTAATTTACATATAAGTTCCTTAATTCTAAATCAACAAGGCATGCGGTTAGTACAGTCTGCCTTGAAGAGGCAGTGTAAATGATAAAACAGCGTTTATATTTGTAAGTGACATCCCCTTTATGTGATACTGTAATGACGATACATATTCGCATTGGTAATTGCTTAGCTAATAGTTCAACGCATCGCCAACTTCGACAGTTGAGGGCCAACCCTCACACTGAGGTATTTTGACAGTTGTAGGCGAGCGAGAGTATTCGCGAGTTTTAATTCCCTAACCTTAAACTAAGCTAATTTTATGCGTCCACTGCCCACACTCGGGACGAGCTATGAATAGACACTCAATGTTATGACGGGGTGAGCAGACAAAAGACGCGAGGTCTGGAACAAAACAGAGGTCTTAGAAGGAAGGGAAGAGAAAAACAATAATAATAATAACAAAAGAAAAATTAAAAGGATGTTATGAATGAAAACGTGACCGCATCTGAAAGGCGGGACATGTCTCTTGGAGCTTATGAAAGGGCATTTAAAATCACAAGGGCAAGAGTCTATGACTCGCGATTCATTAAAAAGAAAGATAAATAAATAACTAAAAGAGTAAATGATATTGGCAGAAAAGCTAAGGGAAATAGAATGAGGGTTTTATTGTGTTAGGCGGGAATTTATCGTCCCTCGCCTATAAATTACGGCCCGGACTATCACTTCAGCCCCAGGGCGAGAAAAGTGCACCTGAAGGGCGCGACTCCTTCAGGAAGAGCTGACATGCATGCCCTGTGCCAAGGCATGGTCGCAAGGGCATGCCACTTCTCACCCTGTTATTCTTGCTTGCTGGCACTGGCACTGAGGCAGGGCCGGGCACTGGAATTGGATCGGGAACCGATAGAGGGGCCCACTGTACATCGTACTCAGGTGGCACTGGTAGGGACTGCACGTCCCCCTGGTACCAAGGGGGCGCCAGTCTTGACTGAGGGAGAAGCGGGGGAGGATTACTCACGCCCGAGGAATGATTCTGGGAATGTGGACCCCTAGATTGTCGTGATTTCTGTGGGGACTGAAAGTCCTGTCCCAGGATGACGTCATAGCCTCAGGGGAGATGGCTTGCTACTGCAAGATTGCAAATTTTTTATTAATGAGGTCTTGTGACTCTCAATTGGACCGTAGGGAGTATCATTTTAAATTGATTTACTCCCTTGATCGTGACGAGTTTTCGTCTATTGACGATAGCTCCATAGGGAACTCTTTCCCTTCACATGAGGGAGATTTGCGCGCCCGAGTCCACGAATGCCATGACTCGGCACGCGGGGTTGCTTCCTCGTGGAGGAGCCACATATATGGGGCCTTCGGCGGGAGGGCCCAATGACTTGGAATGTGTGACGGCCAAGGCGATGGTGGGAGTATTGGATTTATGATTGTTCGGGCATTTCGCCCAAGCAGGAAAATAGCCATAAACCTTGCACACCATGCAGAAGGTTTGGCTAAAGTCTTTCCGCGCTGCCCCTGTGGAGGGCGCAGGCGAGTTATTGGGTGGTTTGCCAGGAGAGAGAGGTGCCGTTTTCTTGTTTCGGCACTGTTCAGAAGAATGCCCTGTGCTCTTGCAATAATGGCAAGTTAGGGACTTGCCCGAGTTTCCATTTTTGTGGGAATTTGATCCTCCGAAGAGGGGCGGGGGATTTATCTTCCGCCCCATAGATCCTTCTTGAGGGTGGTGAGTCTCCCACGTCTGCTATCCAGCAACACACGGGGAGGGTTGCTGGGGTTTTTTCCACTACATGAGTGGCGAGGGCAGGAGGGGCGTAGCGCAGGAAATGCTCAAACTTAAATTTTTCGAGTACCTCGGCGGTGCTTGTGGCTCCTTTGGACTCGAGCCATTTTTCTAACACCCGCTCTGAATGGTACGCCCAATCGGACCAAGTCTGGCCTGCTTCTCTTGGCTGCTCTCTCCAGCGCCTTCTTCACCGTTCGGGGGTAATCTCGTACGCCTTAGTAACTACTTGGCGTACGGCTTCCTAGTTTCCCCTATCTTCTGCCGAAAGGGCGTGGTAGGCAACGAATGCCTTTCCGCCCAGGAATTTAGTGAGAAAAAGGGAGAGTTCCGCGGGGGAGAGGTCGCATCACTCCAGGACTCGTTTGGCCCTTTCAAGCCATACTTCAGGCTCGGACTCCCTCCATTTTGGCATGAACGAGTGAGCCTGGCTGAGGGCACTCATTCCCACCACAGGAGGTGGGGGGGCGGGGGCATTCTGTCGTTCTAACATCTGGAGCTCATGGGCGCACTGTCGCTCTCGTTCTTCCCATTCTCTCTCCTCCCGTTTTTCTTGGGCGATTCGCTCTTTCTCCCATTCTTGACATTCTAAGTCTTCTCGTCTCTCTTGGGCAATTCTTTCTCTCTCTCTCTCTCCACACGTTCTTTCTCCTTCTCCGCACATTCTTTCTCTTTGTCCGCCTGTTCTTTCTTCTCTCGTTTCTCTTGGGCAATTCTTTCTCTCTCTCTCTCTCTTGCTATTCTTTCTCTCTCTCTGCCTTGGCATCGTCCACTCGCTCTTGAACCCAGTCTCACAGAGCTTGCCCTGATAGTCCCATGTCCTTTCCAGCGGACATGTAGAATTTGAAGTCCTCGTTTTGTTGGGTTCTGGTATTAGCCATCTTGAAATAATGGTTATAGGAACTGGACTTTCTAACAAATCAAATATCTCTGAAAAGACTCAATTGCAGGAATCTGAAACACTCAATTATTCAGACTGCAGGAGAATGGATCTGTCTGAATAAGACAGTTGATCAGTAAGCCTGAGGAGACTTTGTTAAAATTCAATATAACTGGGTAAGATGTGGTTGTTCGTGGCGAACGAATTTTAATATGCGTCTCGGAAGACGTAGCGTGATTTTATGTCACGCTCGGACTTGGCCGGCTGTAGCGTGAAATTAAGTTGTTCTAACGAACTAGAATGATCAGTCCCATAGGGGCTTAGATGTGTGTGAAATACACTAATGTAATGTCTCAAAAGGACTTGATTTTGGGTTTCCCGCAGGAATTAGAAATTCTCGCCTCTTGCAACACAGAATTTTTGTTAAGAGTCTCTTAGGACTTGGAATTTGGTTGGGAAATTCTCGCCTCTCGGGGCGTAGAATTTTATTAGGAGTCTCTTAGGACTTGGAATTTGGTTGAGAAATTCTCGCCTCGTGCTACGTAGAATTTTATTAGGAGTCTCTTAGGACTTGGAATTTGGTTGAGAAATTCTTGCTTTGTGCGACGTAGAATTTTATTAGGAGTCTCTTAGGACTTGGAATGTGGTTGAGAAATTCTCGCCTCGTGCGACGTAGAATTTTATTAGGAATCTCTTAGGACTTGGAATGTGGTTGAGAAATTCCTGCCTCGTGCAACGTAGAATTTTATTTGGTTTGCCCGTAGGACTTGGAAATACGATTCGTCCTTTAGGACTTAGAAATTACTAACGGGAAAAACCCAAAGAAAAATGTTTGCTGAGAAATGAATGAGAAAAAGGTTACACACGCGGGCATGGGCAGGGGTGAAAGGTCGTCTGACAATCACCGGAGTTATTTTTAGATTCTGTGTGAATGAACCCGTCTATTTATAGACCATCTGGGACTCCGGGGAATTTCCCGAGATGAGAGGATAACAGTAAAATAACCTAGTAATTTTCCCTTAGAAGAGGAGTTCAAATTTCACTTTCCTAACATCCAGTTCGAGTTTTATCTAAACTGAGAGAAGTATTTTCAGCAATGCAAGCTGATTTCATCTTGTCCCACGTGAGAATTTATTCGGACCTAAATAACGCTATCTGAAATGCGAAGTAAAATTTATCACTAAGCTAATTTTATGCGTCCACTGCCCACACTCGGGACGAGCTATAAATAGACACTCAATGTTATGACGAGGTGAGCAGACAAAAGACGCGAGGTCTGGAACAAAACAGAGGTCTTAGAAGGAAGGGAAGAGAAAAACAATAATAATAATAACAAAAGAAAAATTAACAGGATGTTATGAATGAAAACGTGACTGCATCTGAAAGGCGGGACACGTCTCTTGGAGCTTATGAAAGGGCATTTAAAATCACAAGGGCAAGAGTCTATGACTCGCAATTCATTAAAAAGAAAGATAAATAAATAACTAAAAGAGTAAATGATATTGGCAGAAAAGCTAAGGGAAATAGAGTGAGGGTTTTATTGTGTTAGGCAGGAATTAATGGTCCCTCGCCTATAAATTACAACCCGGACTATCACTTCAGCCCCAGGGCGAGAAAAGTGCACCCGAAGGGCGTGACTCCTTCAGGAAGAGCTGACATGCATGCCCTGTGCCAAGGCATGGTCGCAAGGGTGTGCCACTTCTCACTCTGTTATTCTCAATGATTTATACATTTTGAGGGCAATGGTATCCCGTACTTAATTGCCTCTTGTGGGGATAATTTAAGAAAAAGATTAATAGAGAATGATAAGGGATAGAAGTTCCTGAGGAACGGAAGAAGATAGCGGAGGGCCTGACATCCCTTTCTGGATTAGAGGTGTCAAGACCTTCGAAAGATGAAATGGTAGCACAGGTGCCAGGGGAGCTCTAGAGCTCTTCGAAAATTACCTGGAAATTCCCACGCACGTGGTAATTTCGCCTCGAACCGTTCCTAATAGGACAGTCGTCCTCGACCGGGGAAGCAGAGGGCCTGAGACTGAGGGCGGCATGGAGTGCCACCTGGGCTTGCTGCTGCGACAGCTGACGCAGGAGGTTTCCATGCTGGTTCTACCCTGATCCGCCGCAGCTCTTGTAGTTCATCGGCCAAGTGAGATATGGCAGAATCCTGACTTGCA
>JANJGK010000041.1:5487736-5492102 GCA_039081455.1 Macrobrachium rosenbergii
AATCACACTTAAGAAGGAAAAGATGTGAATGTGGAAAGAACAGCTCGCGCCTCCAAATATATAACTTCAACACGTACATTATACGGCCGTTATCAACTGAAGAAAGGCTACCTATAAACGCTACCATATGCCGAACGTAAAACAGTTAGAAGGAAAAGACAATTCAGATGCGATTGTAACAATAACCGCCTGAACGATGCCTGAGATGAGTATTTTCAGTTTTATAGTTTGAAACATATTCATAAAACGAGTAGGCTTTGGTCATTGTACGTTCTGCTCATTAAGCGGATTCTAGGTCAATGGCATAAAGGCATTTAATGGGGAATTTCACCAGTCTAAAATGTTATTGTATCCGATAACGCAGACATTGCTATCAGTAAAGGGAACAACAAAATGAAGGGAACAATTTTATCTTTGAGTTTATATAGTTTAGTGCCACACGTAGTATAGTGTAATCCTTTGGGAATAATACATGATATTTACGAAATAGTCGTAATACAAATCCAAATAGCTATGGTGATGGTCAAATGAACTTATAAAAAATAAAAAGAAAAAAAAGACTCATCCTTTTTATCTACTTAGACATCTGAGATATAGAACTATTAACTTGCTAGGAAGGGCTTCTCATCGTGAGTTTAAATACATTATCCATTATTTTAAAAGTTATTTATAGATACCGAAATGTACATATCTACGGTAAATGAAATTAACTCATTATCTCCAGTTTCAGGGACACCTTTGTGTTACCTGGTGCCCTCCGCTGGCGTAAAGAAAAATGGATAAGCAAATAAATAAGTAAATACCTAATCTTATAATGGCAAACAAATATTCTTCTCCTTTCTCGTCGGTGAAATTATACTTGCTTTCGCCATAACCTCTCGTTCAGAACGTAATGAGATCAAATCTTTCAATTAAACAAACCGGGAAAACTCCGGCTAGGATGCACACTACAGAATTACTGAGGCAACTAGCAGTGGTATTGTCGAGAGTTCAACATTTCCAGTGGATAAGATATGACGAGTTAAGCTTTATAGTGTAAGCGTTTTTTAACCTAGTTTTCTATAATGATGTAATTTAATACACCTTCGTTATGGCCTTTCTCGACCAGATTGTCCAAACTAATTTTCTTTAAATTCCTTTGTTTTCAGGCATTACAAAAACAATAGCAGTTTTTCTTATTTTCATAATCATGTAATGCGTAATGATTTCAAGTTCTGCAGAGGATATCAAGTTATACTTGTGTAAGAGTTGGACGCCTTGTTTGAAATGGGAAAATCCATTTGTGTTTTCTCATATATTCTATACAAACCACTTAAGTTATAAATATCCTTTTCCAGGTGAGTCTACCTATCGATTTTGCCTATGAGATTTACATTTCTTGTCAAAGATTCATTTATCTACCCGAATGAACAGGAGCAAGTTTCAGTCTTGACCACGACAGTCATCAGGAAAATCAGAGGACTTAGAAGTTAAATTATTCTCTAATCAAAGATTCGCTTAGCCATAAATTACATCGCTATATTACAATATTAAGTAATAAATACTTGTTAAATATTACAGTATCAAGTAATAGACACTTGTTGAAGAATTTCGTTTCTCAGTACCGCCTTCCTGTCCCGTTCTCTGTGCTTAAGGCTTACCAACCAATCCTTATATACTCTTATCCCACTCAGTCCTACAACTTCTACACTCCCTTACACGAACCATAATCTTTCTCTTTAAACTTCATCATTTCGATTTCCTCAATCATTTTTGGTTCATGTCTTTCGTGTCCATTTTTTTCGAAGATTTTTTAGGCGATTCTGGGAGACTGTAGTTAAATAAAAAATCGGAGAGAATACAGTAAACATTATATATTTTTAAAATTCACATCTTATCAACACCGCTACTAGAAATGACAACAATATTAATTTAAAAAGATGTACATCAGAAACGACAATATCCTTTGACCTAATTTCGTCTGTTGAAAATTAAATCCAGTGGTTCGATGAACATTCCAGCGATATAAATTCAATGAATATGACTAAAATTAGCTTTATTGCTACAGAGAGAGAGAGAGAGAGAGAGAGAGAGAGAGAGAGAGAGAGAGAGAGAGAGAGAGAGAGAGAGAGAGAATTTAATTATTCAGCAAACTGAGCGCTATCTGGACAGTAAACTATTTAGGAGAATTGACTATTTAACTGCACAGACAATAAATTAGGTTCAGGAAAGGGCGATAATGACAAGGGAAATGAACAATCAACGGAATTACTCGATCTGCCAATGGATATTGAATGTTTAGATTCGGTTTTATTAACACGAAGGGAGGCTATTCTTGGGATATATATTTGTCATAAGTTGAAACGGTTACATTCTGAATGGCAAATGTTTAAGGGCATGGACACAAATGTAAATATATAGCCTATATATAATACACACACACACACACACACACACACACACACACACATATATATATATATATATATATATATATATATATATATATATATATATATATATATATATATATATATTTAGACACAGGTAATGAAATATAACATTCTTACTCGTTAGAGGAAAATATCTTTTGATTCCTCCACAGTTTCTGAGCAATTTCTAAATTCCTCAATTAGACAAGTAGAATACTGAGAACCAAAATTACTTCATATTCAGAAAACACAGTCACACAGTAATGTAAAGAAAATGCAATAGAAAAAAATATTTGTAAAAATAGTATCTAATAAAGTATAAAGAAGTTGCTAACAAAAAGAAGACATTCTCTCTTAAGGAACCAACCTTGAATGCGGATGAAAATATTTCTCCTGTATATGGAACTGGGCTCAATAAAATAAAATATTGTGATATAATTATCTTTATTCCTTCAAATTTTCATAAAACCTTTACCTATCATTCAAAACCTCTTAATTTGAGGTTAAATACTTTCAATTTGGAATTCCTTATTTTATTTTACACAAGAAAATCTGACATCTCTTTTGACAATGATACGATGGGTAGCAAACGCCTTCATATGGTTCACTGAATAAATGGTTCGCCGAAAATTCTATTGAAATGAAAGCTAAAGATAAAACTATTTAGCATCATGCGATATTGTGCAAATCCTTAACTTAAAAACCCTAATCAAGGACTTTGTAAAGTATTTTAAACTGCCTAAATTTCATAAAATGAGTCGTGCTTCTGTTTTTTATACTTCACTCCTTTGGAATATTTCGCTTAGCATTGGTCAGTTTTTGCATAGGTATACGTAAATAAATTTAAAAAAAATTTACCCTCATTTAGCAAATTTTCATCATTCTAACTGAAGGTTAATATTCCATTTGAATTTTTATACATATTTAGCGCTGGCTTAAAACTTATCGTTTTAATTTTCTGATAATGTTCATTCATTTCTATCTCAGTAACACTAGGCTTGTCCTCTAAATATTACGAGTTTCTAAATATATTTTAATGACTCCTTCAGTTCCCTTGAGTCTGGACTGTAAAACTTACAAAGTTTAATATCTCAAAGTAACGGATCTGGTAAAGAGTTACCAATAGATTTTATATAATATATATAAATATATATATATATATATATATATATATATATATATAAATATATATATATATATATATATATATATATATATATATATATATATATATATATATATATATATATATATATATATATATATATATATATATATATATATATATATATATATATATATATATATATATATATATATATATATATATATATATATATATATATATATATATATATATATATATATATATATATATATATATATATATATATATATATATATATATATATATATATATATATATATATATTATATATATATATATATATATATATATATATATATATATATATATATATATATATATATATATATATATATATATATATATATATATATATATATATATATATATATATATATATATATATATATATATATATATTATATATATATATATATATATATATATATATATATATATATATATATATATATATATATATATATATATATATATATATATATATATATATATATATATATATATATATATATATATATATATATATATATATATATATATATATATATATATATATATATATATATATATATATATATATATATATATATATATATATATATATATATATATATATATATATATTATATATATATATATATATATATATATATATATATATATATATATATATATATATATATATATATATATATATATATATATATATATATATATATATATATATATATATATATATATATATATATATATATATATATATATATATATATATATATATATATAT
>JANJGK010000041.1:5492202-5507202 GCA_039081455.1 Macrobrachium rosenbergii
TGCAACAAATTGTACACTGATAGTCTTGGCAATATCTATGTGTGAGAGAAAGTCTAGCACATATTTGCTACATTTCATATCAGTGAAGGGAATATCTCATTATTAAAACTAGGAAAACAGTCAGGTGTCATTCCTTTGATCCTTGAAAAATTCCAGATGGGTTAACATACATGAATAAAAGCAAACTGACTTTTTTGATATGCAGTATCCAGACTCGCAAATAAACAATAAAATTAGAAAAAGAAATTGTGAAGAACAGTTATTCTAATAATTATTATCAATAACAAAATTTAACTGTCATTAATGTAATTTATGACTTTCTTGATATACAGCATAGAGGTGCCCAAATAAACAATAAGAATAAAAAAAATGTATATTTCTCTAACAATGCATATCAATAACAGCTACTATTAGCATAATTTATTTGAGTTTATTACCTATGGCGGTGTTTCTATAGTTTTAGTGCCATTAATACAACTATTGCGATGTGAATATTCACGTTGTTATACATTCCGTTAGTATTTATATATGCAGTAGATATCATGACATAAACATACTTTTTAAGCAATTATTTCTTTTCCTAGGGAGGAGTGGTTCCCGAGAAAGAGTGAGGCAACGCACTATTCCATTTACTAATTAAATACTGCCTACATTTGTTGCTTCATATACCTACAAAAAGGGCTCATTAGCAGGAAATCAAATTCTCATACGCTCATTGCAATAATAACTCATATCTTTCACGCAGTCTTTAGGTTCCTTATCATTTATTTCCATTCTTTCACCACCCATGCCATAATTCATTTTACCTTTCTCTTGCTCGTATTTCTTTTCGGTAGTTTACTCATCCAGAAGCTTACAAACTCCCTCCAAAAATTTGCACATTCACCTCACTTTCCAAACCACTGCATCATCAGCTGAAAGCGATACTTCTTTGAACTCAGTTCACACTGCGAAACTTGAGTTGAATTGCTGGAATCTTCAAACTGCTTTGGGAACCTAACACACCATCTGTGTAATAAAAATAATTTAGAATTCCTATGGTCGTATCCTTTACTTTTTAACGTTTTATAATGATAAAAAAACAAATCTGAACTAAGTTAGACGTAGTATTTAGTTAGATACATGTTCGTGTTTTTGTCACACCAATTCATTAAATACTGAACTATAAATAATTTGCCATTTAATAATGAATCTATCACATTTCTCATGTTTTGATTTAATTTTGTACAGGTTAAGTCCACATTCTCTCTCTCTCTCTCTCTCTCTCTCTCTCTCTCTCTCTCTCTCTCTCTCTCTCTCTCTCTCTCTCTCTCTCTCAAATGATTTATCGCCACTTCTTCAACGGTAAGTTGACAGTACGAAGTACACTACTACCCGAAGTGATAACAGATTACCCAGATCAAGTGTTCAATCTAACTCAGCCATTATCGAAAGCGCATACGTACCCCGGCACTTGAAATTTAGGAAATTCTGGTGACAACGGAATTATGGTCCTTGATTATTCCCGGGGTCATTTCGCGGCAATTCTTTTATGAAACCCTGATCGAGGATCTTCTACAACCTGAGGAAAACTGGTTGATTTGAATATTGTATAAAGTCCCTCACTGACTATTGATGATTTGGAAGTAGGACCTAAGAAAATTTCGATTTTGGAATGCTTCTGAGAAAAATTTTAATAAGAAGACTGTGGTGAATATTCTTGAATATTACTCACTTTTCATAAAAGGTTAAAATAAGAGGTTAAATTCAAACGATATTCCATAGAAATGGTAGGTATCATACGAAAAACAAAGGACTAAACTGTCAATGAAAAAAACTAAAACAAATATACCTTGCGAATGTGGTGAACAGTATACCAAATATTAAACAATTATTATTAAGGGTGGGGGGGAGGATATCTTTCGTTATTGTGCTCTCTGGCCGTCATATGGAATTTATTTAATTGGCGTGAGAGTATATAATGGGAATTTGCTGCTCCGTAAACGGCCCATTTAAGTGTCAAAGTGGTCAGGAGGCCGTAAAACACAGAAAACGGGAAATGAAATTAATATTTTTTTGGCGTTTGCTCAGTATGAAAAAGTGGCAGGGATTTATTCTTTATGAACGAGGAAAAAATCAACGATGTGCGTGGAAATTATAAGAAAACAAAGATAATACGAGAGCAAACGCACCAATAGGTAAAATAAATTGGCAGGTAAGTAATAGAAAAGTAACTGTTTGCTATTGAACTGCGACAGGTGACGGGTAGAATTATTCTCTAGAAACAAGAAAAATAATCAACGGTAACCGCGGAAATTATCAGTAAAAAAATATAACAACTGAGCAAACTTACCTATAAGTAAAAATTAATGAAATGTAAGTACTATGGGATTCAGAGCCGATGAAACACGGTTTTTCGGCAACAACTTTTTATCAAAGCATCGGATAAAGGTGAATGTTGGCAAGTGTATATTTTATAGGCCTACCTAATTTTTGCAAGTATCATTTAGTACCTACGATCGATAATTTTGATATCTATAAAGTCAAATGAAGGCGCCGATGCCGGAACCGAGAAAATCACAGACAAGGATCCTAAAACCATTCGTGACGTAAACAAAATATGACGTCATGAGGCTCCGCCCATCCACCAGGTAGGCAGTAAGTCACTAACAGGTGAATTCGACAATGACCAGCAGGATATGGAATTGTCTCCGTGGTTGCAAGACTGCATTTGTGCTACGGTTTGCCACTTTGTATACAAGCGAGAAAACCCATGGCAAGATTTACTGTAGCGTGAATAGGTAATTATTTCTATAAAAAATGGGTAATAGTTACCTGGCAAAACTCATCTCTTGGTGCAGCATATAGAAGGCTGTAGTGTCGAAGTAGAAACAATACGAATATCAAGAAAACGGAAGCATTCCAACTTAACAACTTAGTCCCAACAACTGCTGTAGAAGTTGTGATGAAACCTCCACAAAATAATAATAATAATAATAATAATAATAATAATAATAATAATAATAATAATAATAATAATAATATCGAGAATGACAATGCAATCAAGGGGACGATGACAAATCTTGCTCGCCTTCATTGATATCGCTGAAGCCTAGGATGGGAATTAATATCAATTAGTGAATATATCATCGGCAAGTGGGCAGAGCCACAGTGAAGAAACGTTTTTCCCATAAGTAAACTTCTCTTCACTGTGGGTGGTGCCTCATGACGTCATAGGTTAACGTCACTATTGTGTTCAAAACCCTTACCTGCGATTTTGATGATGGCTCTGGCGTAGGAAACTCACTTTTACTCTGATAAGTACCAGAACTGTTGAACTTCGGTACTAAATAATACTTGTACAAATTAGGTAGGGTTATAAAATATACATTTGCCAACTTTTGCCTTTATCTGATGTTTTGATAAAAAGGTGTTGCCAAAAAAACCGTATTTCATGGGGTCTGAATCCCTTAGTAGTACAGGATAACTATTTCCCACTGAAACGACAGTAGACGGCGAGTGTTAAGAAAACGAGAATGACCAAGCAGGGACATTTTTCTTTCATACGTTACAAACCCTCGCGTTTTATTATTTACATTGTATAGTCAGCGAAAACGTATAAAAAAAACTTTAATTTCATTATTATTTTTTGTTCGTGATACTTCGAGCTGCAGTTTCTACTGTGGAACTCCGGATTTTTATCAGCCAGCAGTATAAAAAAAAAAAAAAATAACCTTTTGGTTCCCCCTTCACTGCAATGCCCACTGTACAAATATCTCTAATAAAGGAATTGGTAAACATCTGTTAACTGGTCAAAATAGGAGCATGTTACGACGTTAAAAAAAAAAAAAAGTGATTTCTCGTTTATCAGACATTCACTAATAGAATAATTTTCATTGAACAAAAGCTACTCATTACCACGAAACGATTTTTATTAGAAAAATCTGTAGTAAAAATGTAACTTTCTTTTTATCAGATTTACTTCTAGCATCGAAAACAAACTGAATAATCTCTCTCTCTCTCTCTCTCTCTCTCTCTCTCTCTCTCTCTCTCTCTCTCTCTCTCTCTCTCTACAGTGACGTTTAAAGTGGCCCATCGCTTCGCTTTGGCACATGCACCCACGTACGTGAAGTATGAAAACATATGTTGCCGATATATTCGTTTGATTAAATATATGCGTGCTAAGTGCAAAAGCGGAAAAGTTTTCGTGATATTTTGAAATTGCCATTACCACCACTCTTCGGAAAACAAAATAAGGTCATACTATTTTATATTTCTTTTTTCCTCACGGAACAAACCGGTAAAATATATTACCAAGTTTTTTATCTTTTTTATCATAATTCCTATTGCTGTTGTTTCCATGGGTTTCATTCTTTTATTGTCTTATTTTAGTCTAGGAAAATATTAAATACCGTCTTTTTGCTGGTAAAGTGTTTTACTCACTTTGCGAAGATGAATGGCACTTTTGAAGATACACTTTCGTATGGAATTTATTTTAAAACATGCGAGCACAAAGGGAATTGTTTTAACATCCAACGTACGTTTCTGTAATGCATTTTACACATGTCCTTCCGTGATACGAGACTATACATTTTTCTACTAGCCATCTCCCGTCAAGCCTAGTTAAATGTTAGGGATTTGCAAAAGAATTTTCGGTTTACTTGCAATTAAAAGAGTGTTTCGCTTCATAATCGCAGAAAATTCAGCAGAATTTGTTTACCATTTCAGCAGAAATGGTAAGAGGCTTCACAAATGTTTCCAGTTTACTCTTAATACAACAAATTATAAATGAGCTTTATTATTAATTACTGGAATTATTCTTCAAAAATAGTTTCCGGGTATTTCGTCGGTTTTAAATGAACTGTCCTTTTTGAAATGTATTAATTTTGAAATAATAATAAAAAAAGTTCTCTCTGAACAGATGCAGAGATTGCTCGAAACGAAAGGTTCTTTTCTTGCAACAAGCTGCACGCTGTAGGTCTTGGCAATATATATTTATGGGGAAGTCTAGCATATATTTGCTGCATTTCTTATCAGTGAAGGGAATATCTCATATTTAAAACAAGGTACCATTCCTTTTATCCTTGAAAAACTAGATAGGTTGGATAACAGAAAACTGACTTTTTCATATGCAGTGTAGAAATGCACAAATAAACAATAAGAACGGAAAAAGAAAATATTATAAAGAACAATTACTCTAAAAATACATATCAGTAACAAAATTTAACTAACATTAGTGTAATTTATTTGGATTTATTGTCAATAGCGTTGTTTCTATAGTTTAGTGTCATTACTATGACTACTGCGATGCGGACATACACGCAGTTATACAATCTGTTTGCATTTATATATATATTTCCTGTAATGAGCATACCTCTTCACCATTTATCTTTTTTTTTTCTAAGGAGGAATGTCTCCCGAGAACAAAAATAAGACAACGTTCTGTTCTATTCGCTAATTAATTATTGACTACATTAGTCACTTCATATACTTACAAAGAGAGCTCACTGGCAGCGTATTAAATTACCATAGACTCATTACAATAATAACTCCAACCTTGCACGTTGTCTTTAGATTCGTGGATATTATGACCATTTCATCATTCTGTATAATTATTTCCGGATACAAAATACTTATTAGACATTTCCATTCTTCCACCATCCATGTCATAACTCATTTTTCTTTTCCCTTGCTCATATTTCTTTTCAATGTCTACTCATCCAAAAGCTTTTAAACTCCTTCAGAAATTTTGCACCTTTGCCTCACTTTCCCAACCAATGCATTAACAGCCGAAAGCATTACTTCTTCGTACACAGCAACTTTGAGTCAAAATCTAATATACTTTCTTTGAGTTACTGCACCATTTCAGCCTTTAGGATATATTAAGTAATTCTGAAGACATAACACAGCTCTGTTTAAATATATTTTACTACGACTCAACAAAATTAATGAAGAACTGTACAATTGTACTTTTGGTGTGACTTAGCTGTCTTCTTTCATCTTTGTGTAATTATTCACATTTTATACTTATACTCTTGCATGTGTATTCCTCTATTGCTTTAGCAATACAAATTCTTGAAAAGGACGTTTTGGAGGTCTCTCGGTATTTACGAAAAAAGAAGGGTTTTTCACCCTCTGTGCTTATACCTCTCACAGCAGGCAATGTGATGAGAGTGCCTCATCATAATACCCAACATGTAACCCGGATATTGTTGTGTAATTGCAGATAAATTAATCTACATTCTGCTCCAGTCAGTGCCTTCAAAATCTGTCAAGTTACAATTTCTCGAGGCCTACTGGCTCTGGGAAATGGGTAAAAAAGTGCTGTGTATGCGTTAGTGCTTGGCCCTCCCTTTACCACAAAAATGTTATTCAACCAACCTTCAGCAGTCGCGCCAGTGACCCTGGCACCGAACGATACCTATGCCTCACACACAAGTTCTGTACTCAAGAACAATTGTTTTCACTTTATGCAGTGCCAATCGAACCGTTCCGACGTCGAGTCTGTTTTACGATCTGTCAGTGCAGCCTTCTCCGATGAGGAAATTAACGTTGCATATACAGAATGCAAAGACCTGATACCAGATTCCATTCTCTGAGAGCAATCCACGAAAAGCTTATCCTCTCAAGAAAATATCAAATATCAATAAGTGGCTAAGGACCTGCTCAGTGGAAATCTGCTCTGTTGACCCTTAAACTCTACCTCCAAAGGGGCCTGCTGATGTAAGCCTGCCTGCAGATGCCTCCTAAACGGCAGCAGCAAATGCCTCTCAAATGGCAAAATTTCTCTCAGAAAAAAATGAGGAAACAAATAACAATTTTTCACAGATCTGGAATGTGATCAAAGGAGTACAGGAAACATTGAATAGACGTACAGAAGGCCACCAGATTCCTTTGAAAGAGGCATCTAATATCTCCTCACCTCCCAACAACACAAGAGAAGTCGGGGTGCGATGTGAGGTTGACGGGACCTCTCAAGTGGAAAGCGCCCTCTCTCCCACTGATTCGCCCAAGTGATTGGTGCAAATTTGCAGGATTTTGATATTTTGTTGCCCAAACTATACAATGAATAGTCACCCAAATTAATTGCGCCAGAAAAAAGGTCACATTAAGTTAAGGTGAACGGTAATAAAATCACAGGAATAGCCAGAGAAAAAAAATTTTATGGCAAAAAAGTTGTGGTTAAAATCAGTAGAACAAATTATATTACCTAAACTGTGTACTTTTTTCTGTAAATATTTTGTGTAAAACAAATTCAAAGAATTTAATAAAATCACAGGATTACATCCTAGATAAATAGGAAGTGAACAAAAAAAAGCATTGCAATTAAATACTTCATAATGACTGCAAATGAAAGCTGATTCCTTGCGAGGCACCAAGACCAATGATAAAATAGAAAACTTTTGTGGATGAAACCTTTTAAGTACGTCTGGAATAAAGCCACATGTACTGAAAGTATCAGTACAGTATAGTCATGTGAATGTCTTCATTTTCATTATTTCAGGGATGAAAGTACACAGCAAAAGTAAGCTACTGTTACTTATTGTTCCTTACTTAACCTAGACAGCAGAGACGATTAACGTATCCAGGTGGCAAGTAAGGACAGCAATTTTAGGCTTGACAAGATCACCGCATTTTGTAAACTTGTGTATATAGGTGAATTTGCTCGCTGTAGATAAAACCCTTACTGCTGTCCGTTGCTGAATTTATAAACTAAGTGACGACAGATAGATCCGCATAACCCTGCCTTTAGGTTGAATATAGATTCGTGTGTACGCCCATGCTTCTAGGAATTTAACAATTATAAATGTCAATTAGTCAGTATTGTAAAAATACAGATAGCTGTTTACACGAGAGGCAGAAAAAGTGTAGTATTTCTATTGGAATAGGTTTAGCTTTGTACTGAAGCATGATTATATGAGAGTCACTTGTCAAGTGTTTGTCAATGCCCAAGATATACCACTCGTTCCTTAGCTATGATGTTAAGATCATTATTATAAAGAATGTTTTGAAGTTCAAAATACACACACGCACACACACACACACACACCTAACGGAGACAGCGTAAGACCTTCCCATGGGGCAATAAAAAAAAAAAGTGTTGAAAATTCGAGGACAAGTCAGTCAGTCCCAAATAGGCTAATCCGGTTAAATATTTTCACATGCATGTAATTCCATATATATGTATTGCCAGTTAATAACTGATTTAAAATATTTTTTTTAATTGGTTATGACTAATTATGACTTGATTGTTATTGTTTTTGATTACCTGACATCTTTCCCAGCCAAAACAGTGAATTTTCCCCTGTGACTCTATTACCGTTCACCGCAAATTAACGTGACTTCTTTTTTTTCTGTGACTTTTTATCCCAGCCAAAATTAAGACTTTTTCTGTGACTTTATTACCGGCCACCGTAACCAAGTAAAGAGTAAACTATTCAAAATTTCGCGTAAGTGAATACAGAAGGACACATAAAAGTTCGTAGAAGTGAATTTACAGAAGGACCTTTTAGTATATAAACATATTAGAAAAGGAAGGAAATGTGTTATATACAGTATATTTGTGTGTTTGTGTGTGTGTGCATATGATGGGAATGTGACTGGGGAGGGACTTGGGGTTATTATTTATATATACTATGCTTAGTTACTTAGGGGGTGGTTAATTATGTACATTATATTTACACAATATAATTACATTGGGTAAGTACATTATTACATTAGTTTTATGTTTTATTTCTTGCTCTTATGGGTCTAATAAATGTATTGATTTCTTCTGAAGAATTTGGTTGGGGATTGCTATGGGAGTGACCTTGACCTTGTGTATACAACGTAAAACGTCGCACAATGGTCTGGAAATAAATAGTGCTGTACTTTGTAATATGCTGCGGTCTGCAATCCATTTCGCCCACATGCCCACGAGAACGCGCGTGCACACAACCACAGACATATAGACATATACATGCAATGGTTAATAATCTGTGTTGAACATATCGAAATGAACTATAATTATCGATAGCCACGTAGAGTGTAGAGGACTGGAGACCACGAGGAAAATGACAGCAGGCGTTCAGGGAATAGTGACCCAGATTAGGAAGGGAACTCCTTCCTTGTGGTAAAAAACAACCTGGAATTTGGGTGTGCCGATCCGCAAGCCTTTAGTTTACAAGTGAAAAGGTGCTTTTACACTTGCCCACTCACTACATTTGTAATTCTCTACATTTGTAATTGAGTGTTCAGATAACGTAATTTGTATGCGCTTATTTCTCCCGTTCTCCAATTTGAAACCGTCCAATGTGCCCACGAGAGATATCGGTACATATAGTTCATCTAGAAATCATCGGGTTGAACGTGAGACCTTCAGCCATTCTACTTTATTCGTCCTTATAACTTGTACATTCTGTATCTTTTAGAAATCCCAGTAGTCTGTCGCATATCACTGAATGTTATATGAAGTCTTAGTAAGGTTCTCACCCTCCGTATATTTTATAAACGTGGTTTTAAGCGTTCTCTTCTATTCTGTTATCGACTACCCTCAAATCTGTCTGAAATTATACTTTCAACTAATTAATGGTGTCCCATTAGAGCTCTCACGAAATTTGTGGTGTAAACCTTCTTCTTCTTCTTCTTCTTCTTTTAACGTGCCTTTTCCCATTTTTTGTATGGGGTAAGCACGATGCCTTCTTTTTGAAGGACTTTGATTTGGCTTTGGGGTAGACCGTAGTCTCGATCTGCTGCCCTGCCTGACATTTTTAATAATTTTAGTAGAACATTTTTTAAACAACTTTTAGAGTTGGCCGTGCTTGACACGACCTTTGTCTTCAATGGCATTTTGTATAATCAAACTGAAGGGATGGCCATGGGATCACCACTTGGTCCAATTTTTGCTAACATCTTCATGTGCTCCCTGGAGGAGCGCATAATAGACGAATGTCCCATTAGGTTCCGCCCTTTATTTTATCGAAGATATGTTGACGACACGTTCTCCCTATTTCGTCATGAATGTCATGCAGAGTCCTTTCTGGAGTTCGTCAACCGACAACATCCAAACATAAGGTTCGCGATGGAGAAGGAGGTAAATAACAAACTTCCCTTCCTTGATTTTATTATTTCCAGAGGTGACTCAGGTTTTTACACAGGTGTGTGTAGAAAAAATACATTTACTGGTTTGGGAATGAATTTTTATATTTCGTGTTTCTTTAATTTTAAACTGAACTCTATTTTAACCCTCCTCCATAGGGCATATACCCACTCGTCAAATTGGATGAGTTTCCACGATGAGATATCCTTTTTAGTGAAATATTTCAATAATAATTGTTTTTCATCACGACTTTTTTTCAGATCCTCAAATAAACTGCTACTACAGAAAATGACTCCGGCAACACCTGAATCGACTGTGCCGAAACTGAAGATGTATGCAAGTTTCCCTTTCGTGCATGATGATACTTTTAGGAAAAAATGCACAGCCATTATTCAAAAGAGTTTTCCTGCTTTAAATCTGAAAATCATCCCGAAAAATCCCTTAACAATAGGGTTTCTGTTCAGAGTCAAAGACTGGCTCAGTCCTCTGCTTTCGTCCAGCGTTGTTTACAAGTATACTTGCCCGGGATGTGATCACGGGATATACGTGGGATGCACGAGGAGGCTATTGAAGGTCCGCATAGATTCCCACAGGGGCATAAGTCATAGAACAGGTAGCAGGTTATCTAATCCTGAGCAATCAAATATACGAAATCATTCAAAATTATGTAAAACTTATATTGACAGCAAGGATTTTTCCATCTTAGGCCAAGTGCAGAACAACAACGACTTAACCATCCTAGAATCCATAATTATCAGGAAGACTTTACCGTCGTTAAATAATCAATGGTCCTCAGTGAAATTGTTTATAGCCTAGTTTGGGCAATTGGTTTTCCTCACACTGTTTTTACTTATTTATGTTAGTCTTCTTCTTTCTTTCATATAGGTAGGTTGTTTTAAGATTTTAGTGAACTCCTTTTACTTATTATTGACTTGTCTTGGAATGAGGTGTTTTGTTTTAAATATTTTTACTACATAAAGAGCTGTTGCCATTACATTAATTTGTTATTGATGTTCGCGAATTATATTATAGTTTATTGCCTTGAAAATGCGACTTGGAATTCGTCGCGAAACGTCGGCATTGAAAATAAACTGTAGATGATGAGGATGCCTTTCCCTAATGCTTCCTTCGTGATGTGTGTGTATATATATATATATATATATATATATATATATATATATATATATATATATATATATATATATATATATATATATATATATATATATATATATATATATATATATATATATATATATATATATATATATATATATATATATATATATATATATATACATCTGGAACCAGTTTGATAGACAAAACTTGTTAGATTTTTTGGGTGGATAATAAACTTTGAGGCCCTCACCAGGCCTGTTCCTTTCCAGCCTAGGAGGATACCTACCTTCCTCCAAGGAAGCAGCCTCGGGGTGGGACCCTTCCTTTCAAGGCTGCCCTCAAGAGAATGGCGAACCTTGAGGGCATTTGGGCTTCATCCTTGAAGTTCTTTGGCCCTCTCCAGGACCGGTTCCACAGCCTGGCAGGATACCTACCTTCCTTCGAGGAAGCAGCCTCTGGGTCAGACCCTTCCCTTCAAGACTGCGCTTAAGAGACTGGCAAGCCTTGGGGCCTTTTGGGTCCCATCCTTGAAGTTCTTGGGCCCTCTCCAGGCCCGCTTCCCCAGCCTGACAGGATACCTGCCACCCTCCATGGGAGCAGCCTCTGGGTCGGACACTTCCCTTCAAGGCTGCCCTTAAGAGACTGGTGAACCTTGGGGGCTTTTGGGCCTCATCCTTGAAGTTCTTGGGCCCTCTCCAAACCCACTTCCATAGCCTGGAGAAATACCTGCCTTCCTTCGAGGAAGCAGCCTGTGGGTCGGACCCTTCCCTTCAAGGCTGCCTTCACGAGACTGGCGAGCATTGGAGGATTTTGGGCCTCATCCTTGAAGTTCTTGGGTCCTCTCCAGGCCCGCTTCCCCAGCCTGGCAGGATACCTGCCTTCCTTCGAGGAAGCAGCCTTTGGTTCAGACCCTTCCCTTCAAGGCTGCCCTCAAGAGACTGGCGAGCCTTGGAGGCCTTTGGGCCTCTTCCTTGAAGTTATTGGGCCCTCTCCAGGCCCGCTTCCCCAGCCTGGCAGGATACCTGCCTTCCCCCGAGGAAGCAGTCTCTGGGTGGACCCTTCCCTTCAAGGTTGCCCCTAAGAGACTGGCGAGCCTTGGAGGCTTTTGGGTCCCATCCTCGAAGTTCTTGGGCCCTCTCCAGGCCCACTTCCCCAGAAGACAGGATACATGCCATCCTCCATGGAAGCAGTCTCTGGGTGGACCCTTCCCTTCAAGGCTGCCCTCAAGAGACTGGCCAGCCTTGGAGGCCTTTGGGCCTCTTCCTTGAAGTTATTGGGCCCTCTCCAGGCCCGCTTCCCCAGCCTGGCAGAATACCTGCCTTCCTCCGAGGAAGCAGTCTCTGGGTGGACCCTTCCCTTCAAGGCTGCCCTCAAGAGACTGGCCAGCCTTGGAGGACTTTGGGCCTCATCCTTGAAGTTCTTGGGCCCTCTCCAGGCCCGCTTCCCTAGCCTGGCAGGATACCTGCCTTCCCCCGAGGAAGCAGCCTCTGGGCCAGTCCCTTCCCTTCAAGGCTGCTCTTAAGAGACTGGCCAGTCTTGGAGGCCTTTGGGCCTCATCCTTGAAGTTCTTGGGCCCTCTCCAGGCCCGCTTCCCCAGCCTGGCAGGATACCTGCCTTCCTTCGAGGAAGCAGTCTCTGGGTCGGACCCTTCCCTTCAAGGCTGCCCTCAAAAGACTGGCCAGCCTTGGAGGACTTTGGGCCTCATCCTTGAAGCTCTTGGGCCCTCTCTAGGCCCGCTTCCCCAGCCTGGAAGGATACCTGCCTTCTCCCGAGGAAGCAGCCTCTGGGTCAGACCCTTCCCTTCAAGGCTGCCCTTAAGAGACTGGCCAGCCTAGGAGGCCTTTGGACCTCATCCTTGAAGTTCTTGGGCCCTCTCCAGGCCCGCTTCCCCAGACTGGCAGGATACCTGCCTTCCTTCGAGGAAGCAGCCTCTGGGTCAGACACTTCCCTTCAAGGCTGCCCTCAAGAGACTGGCCAGCCTAGGAGGACTTTGGGCCTCATCCTTGAAGTTCTTGGGCCCTCTCCAGGCCCGATTCCCCAGCCTGGCAGGATACCTGCCTTCCTCCGAGGAAGCAGCCTTTGGGTCGGACCCTTCCCTTCAAGGCTGCCCTCAAGAGACTGGCCAACCTTGGAGGACTTTGGGCCTCATCCTTGAAGTTCTTGGGCCCTCTCCAGGCCCGCTTCCCCAGCCTGGCAGGATACCTGCCTTCCTCCGAGGAAGCAGCCTTTGGGTCGGACCCTTCCCTTCAAGGCTGCCCTCAAGAGACTGGCCAACCTTGGAGGACTTTGGGCCTCATCCTTGAAGTTCTTGGGCCCTCTCCAGGCCCGCTTCCCCAGCCTGGCAGGATACCTGCCTTCCTTCGAGGAAGCAGCCTCTGGGTCGGACCCTTCCCTTCAAGGCTGCCCTCAAGAGACTGGCCATCCTTGGAGGACTTTGGGCCTCATCCTTGAAGTTCTTGGGCCCTCTCCAGGCCTGCTTCCCCAGCCTGGCAGGATACCTGCCTTCCTCCGAGGAAGCAGCCTCTGGGTCAGACCCTTCCCTTCAAGGCTGCCCTCAAGAGACTGGCCAGCCTAGGAGGACTTTGGGCCTCATCCTTGAAGTTCTTGGGCCCTCTCCAGGCCCGCTTCCCCAGCCTGACAGGATACCTGCCTTCCTCCGAGGAAGCAGCCTCTGGGTCGGACCCTTCCCTTCAAGGATGCCCCCAAAAGACTGGCAAGCCTCGCAGGCTTTTGGAGGCTAACCCTTAAGGGGCTTGGCCCCTTTCCATGGGAAGGGTCAGACCCATAGGCTGCTTCCTTGGAGGAAGGAAGCGGCCTCTGGGTCGGACCCTTCCCCTCACCAATACTCTTTGCTTTCTCTTACCCTTCTTTTCAAATCTGACACTTTCTGTCTCTGAAGGCTTCCAGACGATTTGAAGCATCTCGGAGATTGTTCTTGGACACTTTGAAGCTCGGCGCATGCGCGGATGGCATTTCTCTCGTCCTTCCAGGAGCCGGAGACTGAAGGATTCCAAAATATCTTCATGGAAAATCCCGAAGGTTTTAGATCATTTCAACATCGCGATAACCATTACTTGGAGTTCTTTTTCTGGCATTTAAACAGCTTCTTTGCTTTAAGGAGTCGTCTTCTATAAACTTATGAGATTCCCTCTTACTGACGATATTAATCATCCCTTCGATTCTTCCTTGCTTCTCCGAAAAGTAATATTGTGAATCCAAAATCTTTGAAGCAGTTTCTAACACCTCAGCTTA
The DNA here is from genome assembly GCA_039081455.1 of Macrobrachium rosenbergii. Classification (NCBI taxonomy): domain Eukaryota; kingdom Metazoa; phylum Arthropoda; class Malacostraca; order Decapoda; family Palaemonidae; genus Macrobrachium; species Macrobrachium rosenbergii. Next base: position 5,506,631 of record JANJGK010000041.1, read on the forward strand.
TCTACTTTTTTCTTCGTCAGCATTCGTCAGTATACCTCCATGCCGATGCCCTCTCTTTTTTGTTCCTTCTCTTTCTTATTTCGAGCGAAGAACTGCTCCAAGCGGTAATTTTGGACATCCAAAATCCCCTCTCAATCAGCTTAGAAAACACCTCAAGTTCTCTACCTTTTATTTCGTATAAATTCTTCAGTTCCTCCCTTCCACTGTCTTCCTCTCTTCTTAATTATTTCCTTCCTTATTTCGAATGAAGAGCTTGCGTCCGTAGGTGACAATACGACTGTAGAGGTGCTGAATAATCGCAGAAGGCAGGAACCTCGACTTCATACTGCTCCGCGAAGTAGTCCATATTTTCATCAGTAAACAATTACAGACTGAAGCTATCTGCCATTCTCGTGATGGACTTTTCCCTCTTGAAAATCTCTTTTAGTCGATCTGCTTCGTCATCCAGTTAATTTTAACCATAAACTTCGCCTTCTTTGCTCGCATGCTGTCTGTGAAGGCTTCAAGACGGCTTCCTGGAGGATCCCTGAGATGGCCACTGTAGTCCTTGGTGTCAGTGCACCTACTGAGTT
>JANJGK010000041.1:5514702-5615460 GCA_039081455.1 Macrobrachium rosenbergii
TTTTTTTTTTTCTTTTTTTTTTTTTTTTTAGTTGAGTGACTTCAATTCCCCAAACATTTTTTAGCTTAGCTTTTTTCAGAACCTATACTTGTTGAGTTTTCATTTTAAGTTTAGACTTTGTTTTAATGCATTTGGTTTATTTTTTTCAGATTCAAAACCTTAGTTTTGAGAATTTTGAAAATTTGTTTTTATCTTTAAAATTGCAAAGGTTAAAATTTAAATTTCCCAGATTTGAATATTTTAGTAAATTTTAGGATTTGTTTCAGCTTCAGAACTTGATTTAAGTATTTAATTTTTATTTTTTATTAGTTAGTTATCAAAAGTTTATATACTTTAATTTTTATTTTTGGTTATTAGTTTAGTTAACATCAAAAGTTAATGTGTGAAGTTGATGTGTGTGGAATTTTGTTAGTTTATTGTGTGTGGAAGTTGATTTTTAAAAGTTTGTAGAGTAAATCTAGTATTTTTTAAGTGGATTTAAACTTTTTTATATTTAAACTTTTGCCTTATGTGGCTTGATTTTGTAATTTTAGCTAGTTTTGTATGTTTGGAGTTGTAAAGTTTAGTCAAGTCTCTATTTTGGAATTTTGAAGTCTTTGAACAGTGACAATTTTTAAAGCTCTTGAGTAATATTTCAGCTGCAAAAGTAAAGTTTTGCGTATAAAGTAAAGTTTTGCGTATAAAGTAAAGTTTTGCGTATAAAGTAAAGTTTTGCGTATAAAGTAAAGTTTTGCGTATAAAGTAAGTTTTGCGTATAAAGTAAATTTTGGATTTAGATTAAGTTTTGCATACAGATTTAAAGTAAGTTTTGCATACAGATTTAAAGTAAGTTTTGCATACAGATTTAAAGTAAGTTTTGCATACAGATTTAAAGTAAGTTTTGCATACAGATTTAAAGTAAGTTTTGCATACAGATTTAAAGTAAGTTTTGCATACAGATTTAAAGTAAGTTTTGCATACAGATTTAAAGTAAGTTTTGCATACAGATTTAAAGTTAGTTTTGCATACAGATTTAAAGTTAGTTTTGCATACAGATTTAAAGTAAGTTTTGCGTATGGATTTAAAGTAAGTTTTGCGTATGGATTTAAAGTAAGTTTTGCGTATGGATTTAAAGTAAGTTTTGCGTATGGATTTAAAGCAAGTTTTGCGTATGGATTTAAAGCAAGTTTTGCGTATGGATTTAAAGCAAGTTTTGCGTATGGATTTAAAGCAAGTTTTGCGTATGGATTTAAAGCAAGTTTTGCGTATGGATTTAAAGCAAGTTTTGCGTGCGGATTTAAAGCAAGTTTTGGATTTAGAGTAAGTTATTCTTTGGCCACTTCCCAAGTCCACCTTTGCCGGGGTGGCGATGCCACCTGCCAGGCAAAGGTGGACTTGCATGTTGTGCATGGTGACTTAGTCACCATGCACAACAGGAAGTTCAAAAATAAGCATGGTGACTTTGTCACCATGCACCATAGGTATTTCAATCCAACCAACTTCTTACTTAGGATAGAACTGCAAGGTTGATAGTTTTTGTGTAGCTAGGACTTAATGGGAAGTTAGATATGGAACTTGAAATATAGGTTGGGCTAGAGTAGGTTGACGAATGTTCTGATTTTATATAGATGGAGGGGTTGGGATAAAGGTAATAAATGCTAAAGTCTATCTCTTAAGGATGCTGGGAATAGACGGGTAAAAAGCACGATAGTCAGACCTAGACACATTTGACAGTGCAAGTTAATAGCAGAGGGTATTACAGTAATTGAGCCCTTTGTTTGGTCATGAAATGCAAGTTTGAGTATAGTATAGCTGAGATTAGGGTAGGGTGACTCTTGACGTACTTTTTTTTAACTTTAGAATTTCATTCCCAGTAGTAAATAGGAACTAGACAGGTGATAGGTGGATCTAAACGATTTGCTAAAAGGCCTAGGTCTTGGGATGTTAAAGAATTTTTTTTACACTGATGTCGTGTACTTGCCAGGTATTCTAATAGGCTGGTTAATAGTGGAAATTGTAATTCAAATTTTTGCAATCTTGTTAACGTCATTGTCAATGCACTCAACACCCTCACCCTCCCCCTCCCCCCCCCCCACCCTCTTGCGCAAAGCTTTCATGTTAGGAAATACAGTTCAGATTGCATTGCATATTTTCATTGACCCCTACCTTCATCCATCTTTCCCCCAGTGCCGAAGCTTGCTTTGGGAACCCCTTTATTTTTCTGAATTCCCAAACTTAATTTTTCGCCCCGTGGGGTTGTGCAGTTCAATTCCCTTAAGACACTATACTAAAGGACGAAAGTAGCCTGATAGTAGAGTTTGCATTTCATGGCACCTTTCATAGTTATGTAGCACTAAGGTTAGATGGCGGTTGTTTCGGTGTAAGATTGGTGCCCTATTAAATATATCTTGAAGAATGGCACTCTCTATTCTGTTGTCTTCTTGAGAGTTTGAAGGAACAGTGGTAGTAATATATGGGACTGTTGATGTGAAAGGTGATGGCAGTTTGAAGTAACAATACTAATACATGAGATTGTTAATGGGAAAGTTTACTTAATGATATAGTATTAATTATAATAACTTAGATTAGCTGCTGGGACTAACTGAACACTATTTTCACTTTTAAGAGGGTAGGTTATGTCATGGAAACTAAAATCAAACTATTCTCATGCACAGGCTCTTGGTGTAGCTGCAGAAGACCATAACATCGACACTAATACTAATGGAAAGCAACGCTTTTCATTAAGACTAAATATCCTGTGAGGATTCGAAGCGCTCTGCATTCAGTTACCCAGACAATAAGAACTCAACTTGTAGACGTTATGCATGTCCTGTGACGGTTCGAAGCGCACTAAATTTGGTTACCTTGACGGCTAGAACTCAAATTGTAGACGCTGTGCATACCCTGTGAGGATTCGAAGTGCTCTAAATTAGGTTACCCAGACAACTAGAACTCAACTTGTAGACACTGTGCATACCCTGTGAGGATTCGAAGTGCTCTAAATTCGGTTACATAGACAACTAAAACTTAGTAGATGCTGTGCTCTACCTACTATTCAATTTTATTACCTGACTACTTTGGATATGTAATAGTATTTACAAGTATGAAGACCAGCTTAATATATATGTATGTAAACCTTTGTCCATTTCTTTAACCCCAAAATGCCCTGTGATGTGGTAGACTTTGCAATACTCTTGAAAGACAAAGAATGTCCTATGAAATCAAGGGAATGGTAGTCAGTGATTGGTTGGTTAAGAGGTAAGATAGGGAAATTGATATGAGAAATGAAGTAACTGAAATAATGGTTTTTAATTCTGAGGAGATTCTAGCATAGTAACCTCGAATTTTGGTGTTTACTTGCAATAGTCTATGCAGATTTAAACTTCTATTCAGCGAAGTGATATTGTTTTTGACCCCTCTGATGGCAGGAATAATTGTTTAAGTTCATTCCTTATGATATGGAGATCGCATTCGGCTGAAAACACTTGTAAAGGTGACTTGAGCGATGACAGTTGGAAGTGAATATTCACATTGACATGAGATAGACAAGAAAATATTTTAAGGATCTTCCGGGGTTGAATTGTGTCCATATTGCTATGTAAGGGTTATAATTAGTTTGTAAAAATAAGCAGGCAGCAACAGCAAATTTTTAATAGTATATGTCCCGGGAGTGGTTATTGCTTATGCCTATAAATTGTAGAAGTTACTGTGACTGTCGATGGTTACTACAACACAGGCTTTAGCATTGGACTTGTATGTATCGGATAAGTGAGGCAAAAGAAATGCAGGATTTTTACATAATGCATTTAGTTGGTGGCCTTGTCTCTGGCTCTAAAAGTTTTTGAATGTTAAAATTGCTCAAAAGATTTCGTGAGGATGGGCTTGTGCTTCTGGTCCTTAGTTTTGCCAGTCTCTTGGTAATCCTTTGTTTTAGAATTGCGAGTCAATTAGGTTCGCTTTAGAATTGAGAGCGCCAGGACAAAAACTGAAGGAAATCGGTCTTCCTTTTAACCCGGTTACGATCCCCAAACTTCTGATAGCTAAGGTAGTCACCTCATTCTGGCTTTACATCTGGTTATTGGTTGTGCACCGCAACGAAACATTCTTCAATATGTCTATACAAAAAGAAAAGCCAGAAAATATCAAAGCACCTTTTTCGTCGGTTTGTTTGAGACATTACTTCCAAAGCTGAGTAATGAATAACTAATGCTGATAACCACTGCCAAGTATTAACCAGCTAATTACTGAGTTATCGGCCAACCGATTAGTTATCACCACGTGAGAACTTCCTAAAATACTTCTGCCCCTTTTTTCCTTAACTGATTCGCCCAAATGATTGGTGCCAATTTGCAGGATTTTGATACCTTGTTGCCCAAACTATACAATGAATAGTCGCCCAGATGATATATTGACTAATGCCCAAATTCGCCCAGATTGCGCCCGAAAAAAGGTCACATTAAGTCAAATTGGACGGTAAAAAAAAATCACAGGAATTAAGAAAAGAAAAAAAAAATTATGGCAAAGTTGTGGTGAAAATAATTAGAACAAATTATATTGCCTAAACTTTTTTGTATATTTTTTTCTGTAAATGTTCTGATATGTAAAACAAATACAAAGAATTGAGTAAAATCGTAGGATTACATCCTAGATAAATAATACTCATGAAGTGAACAAAAAAACATTGCAATTATATACTTGATTGCAAATGAAAGCTGATTCCTTGCGAGGCACCAAAACCAATGATGATGATAAAAGAGAAAACATTTATTTTCGTGGATGAAATCTTTTAAGCACGTCTGGAATAAAGCCACGTGTACTGAAAGTATCAGTAAAGTATATTGTCATGTGAATGTGTCTTTTCATTTTCATTACTTCAGGGAAGTATGTACACAGCAAAAGTAAGCTCTATTACTTATTGTTCCTTCCTTGACCTAGACAGCAGAGATGATTAGCGTATCCAGGTGGCTGAGTATGGACAGCAATTATACGCTTAGAAGATCACCGCATTTTGTAAACAACTTACAATGAATTTTATGTATATAGATGAATTTGCTCGCTGCAGATAACCCTTACTGCTGCTCGTTGCTGAATTTATAAACAATAAGTGACGACAGATGGATCCGCATAACCTTGCCTTTAGGCTGAATATAGATTTCGTGTGTACTTCCATGCTTCTAGGAATGTAACACCATTAGCTATGTATAAATGTCTATTAGTCAATATTGTAAAAAATACAAAGCTGTTTACACGAGAGGCTGAAAAAGTCAATATTTCTACTGGAATAGGTTTAGCTTTGCACTGAAACATGATTTTATGGGAGTCACTTGTCAAGTGTTTGTCAATGCCCAAGATAACCCACTCTTTCCTTAGATTTGATGTTAAGATCACTATTATTATTTTATTTTTAAAAATGTTTTGAAAGTTCTAAATACACGGGCGCGCGCGCTCACACATATATAGAACTAAGTCAGCATAAAAACAATGTTGAAAAATCGAGATCAAGTCAGTCAGTCCCAAATGGGCTAATCTGGTTAAGTATTTTAACATGTAATGCCATAATATATATACAGTGATATGTAAGTCATGTATTGCCAGCTAATAACTGATTTAATTTTTTTTTTCTCTTTAATTGGTTATGACTTGATTGTTTTTTTTTTTTATCTGACATCTTTCCCAGCCAAAATTGTGAATTTTTCTCTGACTTTATTACCGTTCACCACAAATTAATGTGACTTTTTTTTCTGTGACTTTTATCGTAGCCAAAATTAAGACTTTTTCTGTGACTTTATTACCGTTCACCACAAATTAATGTGACTTTTTTTTCTGTGACTTCTTATCCTAGCCAAAATTAAGACTTTTTCTGTGACTTTATTACCGGCCACCGTATAACCAAGTGAAGGGTAAACTATTCAAAATTTCGCGTAAGTGAATACAGGACATATAAAAGTTCGTAGAAGTGAATTTACTGAAGGACCTTTAAGTATATAAACAGATTACAAAGGTAAGGAAATGTGTTATATACAGTATATTTGTGTACGCGCGCTTATGATGGGAATGTGACTGGAGAGGGCCTTGGGGTTATTTATATTTACTATGCTTAGTTAGTGGTTAATTATGTACATTATTTTTATATAATATAATTACGTTGGGTAACTACATTATTACATTAGTTTTACATTTGTTTCTTGTTCTTATGGGTCTAATAAATGTATTAATTTCGTTAGTTCTTCACTGGATGGGTCGATATCGTACTCGCCTAGCACTCTCCTAGGCCCGCGTTCGATTCTCCGGCCGGCCAGTGAAGGATCAGAGGAATTTATTTCTGGTGACAGAAATTCATTTCTCGGTATAATGTGGTTCGGATTCCACAATCGGCTGTAGGTCCCGTTGCTAGGTAACCAGTTGGTTCTTAGCCGCGTAAAATAAGTCTAATCCTTCGGGCCAGCCCTAGGAGAGCTGTTAATCAGCTCAGTGGTCTGGGTAAACTAAGGTATACTTTCTTCTCTTCTGAAGAATTTGGTTGGGGATTGTTATGGGAGCGACCTTAACCTTGTGAATACAACGTAAAACGTCGCACAGTGGTCTGGAAATAAATACTGCTGTACTCCGCTATTAACTCATCACAATGAAAAGCTGGAAATTGTTTTCATATACTGCGGTCTGCAATCCATTTGCCCACATGCCCACGAGAACGCGCGCGCACACAACCACACACACATACATATATACATATAATGGTTAATAATCTGTGTTGAACATATCGAAATGAACTATAATTATCGATAGCCACGTAAAGTGTAGAGGACTGGAGACCACGAGGAAAATGACAGCAGGCGTTCAGGGAATAGTGACCCAGATTAGGAATGGGAACTCCTTCCTTGTGGTCAGAAACAACCTTTATAATGCCACCTGGAATTTGGGTGTGCCGATCCGCAAGACATTTAGTTTACAAGTAAAAGGTGCTTTAACACTTGCCAACTCACTACATTTGTAATTCTCTACATTTGTAATCGAATGTGCAGATAACGTAATTTGTATACGCTTATTTCTCCCGTTCTCCAATTGAAACCGTCCAATGTAGCCACGAGAGATATCAGTACATATAGTTCATCTAGAAATCATCGGGTTGAACGTGACACCTTCAGCCATTCTACGTTCTTCGTCCTTATAGCTTATCCATTCTGTTTCATTTAGAAATCCCAGTAGTCTGTTGCATATGACTGAATGTTATATGGAGAGAGAAAAAAAAACACCTCTCTTAGTAAGGTTCTCGTCTTCCGTATATACATTTTATAAACGTGGTTCTAAGCGTGCTCTTCTATTCTGTTATCGACTATCCTCAAATCTCTCTGAAATTATACTTTCAACTAATTAATGGCATCCCATTTGGAGCTCTCACGAAATTTGTGGTGTCAACCTGGAACGCCTATCAACGGTAAATTAGTAAACCTCTTTAAACCTTTAATTCCTTTCTCGCTTTAATATCCAGTGGTGGATGGCGTACTAAAGCATGTATCTTCCCAAGTTACATCGTAACGGCGTAATCAGTAGCATGAAATAGAAATGTTAATAAAGGTATCATGCAGGTAACTAATATGCAAGTGGTGACATCTCTACGGTTACACAGACAAGTCAAACTGTTCAGATATATCGTCTGATTACCAAGCTATATTTTCTATATCAAGATAGTAATTCAACATGAAAGATTTTCCCACAGATTGTACTCAACTTACGATAGATAAGCACAGTAAAATTTGTATCCGCTCCTCCTCCTAATCCTATGCATCTCACTATTTTTTCCTCTATAGGAAAAAAAAGTACCTCGAAGTATAATTGTGAAACCTTTAATTTAACAGAGAACAAAGAAAATCCATTCTAAAATTGATAAAAATACAATAATTTAGAAGAAACAAAGTGTTTGTCATTCAAACTATAGACAAAGCATTTTCTCCAATACTTCAGAACAGATAGGGAGAGCAGCCAGTGCTTTAAACAAATCAGTTCTCCGCTCTCGAGCAGGTAAAATTCAAGTATGGCTGAGGGAGGAGTCTCAATATAACATGATGGATATAGACATTGCATGAAGAGTGGAATATATCATTAAAAATATAGCGAGAACCAATTATATTGCTAAGCTTCGAGAGGTGCTGGTGAATGGTTGGGTTCATGAAAACTTATAGATATAAGACAATTTCAAAAGCAAAGAATTTCATCTTGTTCGAAGCAAAGGATTAACCCCCTCGCTTTGATTTTTAAGCACTAGCATTTTGGCTTAGGGAAAATTTCTGGTCGAGAAATTGATATCCTCTGAATTTTAATGGAATTAATGTGAAAGCATACACGTGTCCTTTGTATGCCTCTAGAAATTTGAATGTATCATTTCTTTCATGTACAGTATCTCAATTATATAAACCATAACCTATTGATTTGGCATATATGCAACAACACATGAATTCTTGAAGAGCATGTATATATATATATATATATATATATATATATATATATATATATATATATATATATATATATATATATATATATATATATATATATATATATATATATATATACACACCATTAGGTTGGAAGAATGATGTGATCATTAAGGTTCCAAAGAAAGGAGAGCTGAGTAGGTGCGGTATTGGAGGGGAATCACTTTGCCACCTGTAGCCTTGAAAATTTTCAATAGAGTCTTGTTGAATAGGTTAGAGCCAATACTTGATGGTATTCTGAAGGATGAACAGGCTGCTTGTAGAAAGGGGCGGGGTTACAGTGATCAGATCTTCATAGTTAGGCATTTAATGCAGCAAGCTAATGAAATGAAAACTACGTTAAGTCTTTGTTTTGATGATTTTGAAAAGGCCTATGGTAGTAATGCGAGACGGACTATGGGAAAACTCATGAGGCATTATGGAATACAGGAAGAGTTTGTGACGGTTATCATGAACATGCATGAGGGCACATCTTGTAAAGTGATGGTTGATGGGTGTTTGAGTGATCCATTTGATGTCAAGTCTGGCGTGATTCAGAGTTGAATTCTGTCTCCTTTGTTGGATTGTCTAGCGAGAGAAGGTCGAAATTTGGTTTGGTTATTAATAGTGGAAAAACTGAAATCATGAACATGAATATTGAAAATGTACAGGATTGTCTAATTGAAGGCTTGGTTTTAAGGCAAGTGGATAAGTTTAAATATTTAGGTACTTATTTGGATAAGGATGGTTCTCTGAGCACAGAATTTATGGAAAGATTAAAAAAAGGCTCATCAGGCAATGGGAATGTTTAACAATATTTGGAACAATAGCAATTTTTCTGTGCATGCAGAAATAAAAATTTATAAAGTAATGGTTAAGAGTAATTTGATTTATGGGCATGAGTCATGGTACAGTACAGTGACTTTGGATAATAAAACCTTAGCATTTGAAAATATGGAGCTCAAAAGAATATTAGGAATTAATTGGGGGGATAGGATATGAAATAACAGAATTAGAGAAGTAGCGGGGGTGCAGCCAGTCGATGAGTATGAAAGGTTCTCACTTTGGAAGTGGCTAGGCTATGTGTATAGAAGACAGGGAATAGTATGAGATACAACGGGGTGGGTTGCCTTTGGTAGAAGAGGTAGAGGTGGGCCAAAGGAGACGTGGTTGAGGACAAAGAGGTGGGAAGCAGGAGACGAGTGTTGGGGAGATCTTGAGGAGTTAGCCCAGGACAGAATGTGGTGGCTTGAGTTCATCGAGGCCCTATGCATCCCTATGGGTGTGTATACATAAGTAATGGAATCGAATCTACAATAGAATGAACTAAATATGTTAAAAAAAAGCAAAAGGCCATTACAGAAAATACCGATAATAACTGAGAGAGAGAAAATCAGAAAAAGGCGATAACGAACTGAGCGATCCCAGATTCCAGAGAGGACGTCTTGGCGCCCACAGAAATTAATGTTGTTCATCTCGTACGAAAAAAGTGTGATCATCGTTTTTAGTGAATCAGTTAATAGAGGTGAGAAGCTAATCGAAACAAGAACACCATGAGAGCCTCCCGAGGCAGATGGCCGGCCGACATCTTGTTGCCATCGACTTGGTAACAATATTCGAACTAAATGTATAGAAAAAGTGAACATGAACATTAATGAAAAAGAGAGCCCATAGAGATGAAACTTGGGAAAATTATACCAGGTTTGGTATCGTATGACTATCAGACAGAACCCCATATATATGGAGGTTCCTAGAGCAGCAGACAGCTGGAAGGAGGCACCAGGGCAGAGAGTGCTGAGATGTGTGCAGAGTGACATTTAAAGGCCCAAAGTGATTAAATTTGTGAACTTATATAAAAAGTTCTGAGTGCCCAAAGACTAAGTTAGAATTCAAAGTCCAAGTTTACTGACTTACAGAATCTATAATGAGCCTTTTAAGATAAAGATTCGGTTACTACTACTACCCATTAAAGGTGGAAGTTTTTAGAAATTTCAAGACGCTAAATATATGCATAAGGGAAACATAATTTTCATTAAAGCCAAGATTTTAAAAACACCTTGTCTTTTCCAAGATAGCTGTCATCTAGAGACCTGTTCGCTAATGAATTAAATAAAATGTTATGCATATCTTTTATTCATCTTACATTTCCGCCTTTTTTTGTGCATTTTATCCTTCCCTATAATTACTTTGAAGTCAATTTTATCAGTGATTCCATTAATTACTGTTTTCAGTAATCTCGTATGAAAAGGCTAGTTTCACCTCCATAGCTGTGAATTAAAAAGGCAGAACTTTCTTGACGACATAATGAAAAATGCGCTCGCCCATTTTATACGACCAAGGTAAAATGTCGAAATGTATTCCAGTCCCTCACTCACCCATACTAGAATATATATATATATATATATATATATATATATATATATATATATATATATATATATATATATATACCGTATACCGTATACACACACATATATATACGCATATATACATGTATATACATTTTTGTTCTTTAGTTCTTTCTTTTCTTTTCTTTTTAATTAGTTGCCTCGAATGAATGAATAACCGTTACTCACAACGTTTCCATTATTCTTCCAAAAAACCCACGACACAGGCACTACAAAAAAACATAAATGTTACAAATGAATATCATCTTGTATATTTGTAACTTATGCAGCGTCTATACAGCGTATTTTGTATAAGCTTATTTCTCATATTTTCCATTTGATTTAGCCCAGTATATTCGCAAAGCCTCCAGCGAATGGATGCGTCTTAATGATATCCAAATAAATGTCGATATATTCCACCCAGAAATTACCGAGTGGAAATATGGCGCATTTACCTTCAGGGAACTTCTGCATTCCCCTTTCGGTGAATATTTTATCTGCAGAAGATGCATCTCCTTCCTTTAGACTCTCTCCTTCGCATATTTCAGAAGCGAGTTTCTCGGAGTAATATTTAGTTCGGTAATCGGTTATTCTTCATAAAAGTAAAGAAAACTGGCGTTTAATATCTGCTCGGTTTATTAATACTTGAACTTTTCTCGGGATCTCTCTCCCTCGTAGACTCCTGTGATGAGAATCATATAACCTGATACGAAGTTTCCTTCTACATTAATATATTTAACTGAATGTTTATAGTTTAGACTTTCATCTAAACTAGAAAGTCTGTACACGTTTATCAGGAAATTTTTTCCTTCGTCGATATTTAAAATTGACACAACAAAATTACTCTGATTCTAATGTTTTCTGTAATGAGGTTTGTATGGTATATCCATCATTTTATCATTACGGTTATAACGCTTATTGTGAAATTGGTCAATAAGTTTTAATGAATACAGTATTCATACTCCCTGTTATAAGTTCCTATTTTAGGTAAGCCAAGTCACAACAAAGAATAACTTTGGTTAAAGGTGACAGAAACCTCCTCGTATAATTTTTGTACCAAACAATGCCTCAAAATATAAGAATTTCTAAGCTACGCATCCAGTTACCCCATTATTTAATTATCTGCTAAATCAGATGATTGTTAAAGGTTTTACAAGACAGCTAGGTTCCTTTTGCCTGCCATATTAAAAATCATTTAGTAGTCAGTTTTATCTTTGGTACACCTGAGCTGGTCATTTCATGCGCGTCAGACGCCATACCGGATAAGCGTTAAGACTCTCTTGAATATATTTCCTTTCGGGGTTTAGTGCCTTCGAGTGCACCTAACGCGTGTGAGGAGGGGTTAGGGGAAAGCCTCGCGTTCGATTCTCCGACCGGCCAATGAAGAATTAGAGAAATATATTTACCGACATAGTCACCCGGAGTTGCTCTCAAGTTTTCTACAAAGTTTCCCTTTAAATGGAAAGGCAGATTAAGAAGACTTAAAATGAAGCGCTTTCTCATAGTTCGTGCTGACACTGCTGTCTTCATCTCCTTCTTGCGTCGAAGAGAGATGGGCTTAATACCATACTGTTTTGTATTATTATCCACTGCTAACATTGGATGCCCATGTTAGTAGAATTCACTGAGATTTAGATTACCTTCAAAGGAGTATAGAGCGATTTTGATTGAAAAAGCCCCTCACTATTCTGTTGAAACAACTGCATAAGTTGTGAATTAAGGAGATGCATTAGGTCTAAGTATTCTTAATACTTATTTTTACCCGCCTCATTTCGCCTTTATGAATTGAATTGAATATAGAATTTAGGCCAAAGACAAAGCACTGGGACGAACAAGGTCATTCAGCACTGAAACGGAAACTGACAGCAAAAGTTTGAAAGGTGTAACAGGAGGAAAGCCTCGCAATTGCACCATGAATCAATTGTCAGGAGAGGGTTGGAGAAAGTAAGATGGGAGAAAAAGAGTATGAAAGGAGGTACAGTAAAAGGAACGAAAGGTGTTGCAGCTAGGGGCCTAAGTCACGCTGCAAAGACCTTCAGCAGTGCCTACAGTGCATCGCTTGAGGTGCACTGACGGCACTACCCGCTACGGGGACTTCGCCTTTATGGCTAGAGTCATGAAGGCGATATTATTATTCAACGAAATTACCGAAGCCAAATGCTTAAGTCAGTGTTTTTTAACCTGGGGTGCTAGCAACCCCTGGGGGTGCTAAAATCAATTTAGGGGGTGCTGGAGGTGCAGCATAAATGAGAAGTGAAAACTACCTCAAAATCTAAATATAATAATAATAATAATAATAATAATAATAATAATAATAATAATAATAATAATAATAATAATAATAATAATAATATTAATAATAATAATAATAATAATAATAATAATAATAATAATAATAATAATTCTTCCTCTCTTCTTCTTCTTATGATGATGATGATGATGATGATTATTAATTTATATATATAGGCTATATATATATACACACACACACACGCACACACACACACACACACACACACACACACACACACACACATATATATATATATATATATATATATATATATATATATATATATATATATATATATATATATATATATATATATATATATATATATATATATATATATATATATATATATATATATATATATATATATATATATATAATATGATCCCAGTAACCAGATGTATAGGGGTGCTGGACTGTGAAGTCTTACCACAGGGGGTGCTGAGGTCAGAAAAGGTTAAGAAACACTGGCTTAAATGGGGCCTCTAACGTGTATGTGGCTATCAGTTCCTAGCATTAACCAAGTAAAAAATGCACCTAAGTTTCTTCAGCGCAATCGATTTTTCTATACAGCGTATAATCAAGGCCACCGAAAATAGATCTATCTTTCGGTGGCCTCGGTATAATGCTGTATGAGCCGCGGTCCATGAATCTTTAACCACGGCCCGGTGGTGGCATGTCTTATATCGTTGCCAGATGCACGATTATGGCTAACTTTAATGTTAAGTAAAATAAAAACTACTAAGGCTGGTGGGCTGCAATTTGGTATGTTTGATGATTAGAGGGTGGATGATCAACATGCTAATTTCCAGCCCTCTAGCCTCTAGTTTTTAAGATCTGAGGGCGGGTGGACGGACAGAGAAAGCCGGCACAATAGTTTTCTTTTACAGAAAACTAAAAATTGCTAGGCTAAACTGCATAAATTGCATCTTTATAATGAGCATCTAGAGCACTTTAAACCTTTGTTAAATATCTAAAAAGTAACAGCGATAACAAGATTAGTGATACAGAACACACGATTGTGAATTGCATTTTGAGGTGAGGATCTGCAGAGCCTCTTTTTTTTTTTTTTGACGGAGTGCGGACGAAAATCAAGAACATAACTAGTAACCAGTACCGTGCATACAGGAGAATCTCCACTTGGGATTAACAATGAATTTGTCTTAAGAAACATCTACTGTATTAGCCTGAATGCAAGTTTGGACACATTCCTCAGCAAGCCATTTCTCTTTTGGCATTACAACATTCGCGGTAGAGTAGCATAAGGGCTTTACTGTAACATCAAGCAAGACAATTGTTTGTCAGCGTAGTTTGTCAACGTACAGTATGTAAGATTAGTTTAATGCAATCCTCTGCATGCAATATTCTTTGCAAAATTCACTGGTTTCTTCTCCCGAATGAAATTCTTTCTAAAATAATATGCTTACATATCAAGAAAGGCTACATGCGACGTTTTAGGAAGACTTAAGGTGTTCAAAATGACCCGGAGCATTTCCTGTCATTCGGAGTGCATCGGCGCGTGTGGCATTCACCCAATCGTGGATTCGATAAAGATGCAATGTAGTTATAGTACATACTTCAATTCGTCTTCTCGTGGACAGTCCAGTGAAACTCAGTGCTTTATAGTAGGCAATTACATCCTCAGTTTAGCCTGTTTTCTTGGTCAATAAGAGATATAGAAAACATCCTTGTAACTAGCTTCAGGGACTGAACACGATGTCATATCTGATAAGGAAACAAACACATTTTCAGTAAATGAAATACGCTATACCACTACCCCCTCGTCACCTTTACAAAAGTTTATGATTCAGTAGGTTTACTTTCTAAATCCATGAATCAAGAGTTCATACCCAGACAAGTGAGGCAATAACCGTAAGTATTAGAAAAGTCGACTTCCTTTTCCCAGCCAAAGAGCAGAACGATGCAATTTTTGGAAATATCGGTGCCAATAGGCAGATCATCAGCCACCTCCTGCAATAAAATTATTTAAAGGAAAACATCAGAGAAGTAACATACACTATACAGTATATCTTGGACATGAAAAGGTAACACCAACACCGAGCTGTAATTTTTTTTCATTAGGGAACTAACCTGAAAAAAAGACTACAAAATCGTGGAGACACTCTTAAAGTAGGAAGTATTAAAAAACAACGTGATGCAACATGAATGAACGCCAGTGTTTCCGATTTATTCTTTCTGATTTGCATTTCCACTTCGCTTGCGTGTATTCCTCTCTTTTATGACAGACAATAAAAGCAGAGCGATGAATGCTTTGCATATTCATGCAGGGTTATCAAGGTAAAAAGAAAAGTGGGACAGATAGTTTTGTTTGCTGTAACTGACGGGCCACAATCATACGTAAATGCCATGCGCATCAGAAGAGGAGCTTTTCACTTAAATTGCCTTATTTTTTTCTCTTTTTTTGGCTCATTTCAAAGAAACAAACGTCCGGTAATTACTGCTATTGAAGGCTCTAATGACGGAGTATATATATATTTTATTAACATTTACAACAGGCGCATTCAGGGGAAGCAAAAGGTACTGACGTTGCAAGAAACATTCGTAGAATAGAATGAATATATCTTTAAAAAGAAAATGACAAAGAACTAAGTTAAACTATCAAAGTTTTGCTTTAATTTTATTAGTACTCACTCCCCAGACCGAATAAGGGTGAAGATTGACTAGGATATCACGTTCTTTTTTAAAGTTTTCTTGGACAGAGGATAAAAATGTTTCTCTGGTATAGCTTTTGTCATGTAAATCCTGCCCATAGAAAATATTTCACACTTTTGTGACCACAGTATCATGACTGAGGTACTGTCCGCCTTAAGAATACAGGTGGAAAAGGTCACTTAAATATATATTGATCTCTATTCGTGACCCTAAGTTTTAGTATGATGAAGTCTTACCTATATTCAGTTATAAATATTGCGGATGAATTAAGTAGTTAAGCTTATGAACAAGGAACCTCAACTCTTGATGAGAACTACCTACTGTATTCACCACTGCTAATTACACACACACACACACACACACACACACACACACACACACACACACACACACATATATATATATATATATATATATATATATATATATATATATATATATATATATATATATATATATATATATATATATATATATATATATATATATACTAGCCGACCAACACGGTGCTGCCTGGGAAAACTCTAACAGCTTATGTGTAAGGGGAGGGAATAGGGAAAAGGATGGGGAGGGGAAGGGAAGAGGGAAGGGGAAGGTGGAAGGGGTAGGGGAGGGGAAGGGAAGAGGGAAGGGGAGGGTGGAAGGGGTAGGGGAGGGAGAAGGAAAAGGTGGGGTGGGATTTTGTTGATGGTCCAACTAACAGGTCTGCTTTTTTTTATGCAAATGTTCATCCTTCAAACAGATGTGTGAACTGACAGACATTACTGTGGTAGGTGTCCCTTTTATCCATGTATGATTATGATGACTGTCCCTTTTATCCAGAAATTACTGTGGTAACTGTCCCTTTTATCCAGGTATTACTGTTTTGTTTGTCCCTTTTATACAGATATTATTGTGGTGACTGTCCCTTTTATATGGGTAGTACTGTACTGTCTGCCCATATCCAGTTATTACTATGATGACTGTCCCTTTCATCCAGAAATTACTTTGGTGACTGTCCCTTTTATCCATGTATTACTGTACTGCCTATTACTTTTAACCAGGTATTACTATACTGTCTGTCCCTTTTATCCAGATATCATCGCGGTGATTGTCCTTTTTATTCAAATATTACTATGCTGTCTGTCCCCTTTACCCAGTTATTACTGTGCTGTCTTTCTCCTTTAACCAGGCACACTGTATTACTGCTCTGTCTATCCCCTTGATAAGCGGCTATCAAACGTATTATCATTAGTCTATATGTCTGTTTATATTGTAATCTTTGCCATTTCATTACGTTTGTTTTCATTAGAAAAATTATATGGAAAATCATTTCATAAAAAAACTGACATGAAACTGCTTAACTGAAGATGTCATTGTTATATGAATGAATCAATCAGGAACAACTAAGTATTCCTTTTGAAGGTTACTTATTCCTCATTAAAATTTCTTGGAATGAGGTCTAACCTCCATAGAATTTCTGAGTTAATGTTGAATTGTGATAATTACGGTATTAAAGACGATATCGTTAAAGGAAACCACAATTTTGTGTTGAAAAATAAGATATCTATAAGAGAGAGAGAGAGAGAGAGAGAGAGAGAGAGAGAGAGAGAGAGAGAGAGAGAGAGAGAGGAGGCGGGGGGGGGGGGGAGGGGGGGGGCTTTGGGAGGGAATTTCAGCTTTTTATTATGGGTTCAAAAGTGTGGTTCTATAAATATTTTACCCATTCCTATCTATCTAATACAGCTGAAAGGTATGCTGACAATTACCTCCGTATCTTCTCTCTGGAGAGAGAGAGAGAGAGAGAGAGAGAGAGAGAGAGAGAGAGAGAGAGAGAGAGAGAGAGAGAGAGAGAGAGAGAGACAGAGAGAGAGAGAGAGAGAGAGAGAGAGACAGACAGAGGCAGAGAGAGCGAATATTTCTTAAATGCCATATGTAAGTAGAAAATGTTCCAAAGTGTTTTGAGATGCCATTCAAGATGTGAAAACAAGAACACTTCATGAAAACAGAGCATGGCTGTTTAAACTAAAAAACTAAAATGGTTTGAAATTCTTGAGATGAATTGATTGCCCATTCCACCATTACCGAGAGAACTGACAATGGGGAAAAATTGTAGAGACATATGGAAAACCGTCAACGTTAAGGAATTATTGACCAACATATTATGAGATGGTTTCGTTCATGTGGAAAGAATGGATAACAAAATTTTGGTAACTGGGTGTATTCTCAAAACCAGCAGGAGAAAGGAGAGGAAAGGCCTAGAAAGAGTTAGAAAGAGCGCACGATTTAGATACTGGAAAAAAAGCTTCAATATCCCACGAAGAGCAAATTTCCGTGCAATATAGAGATAAGTGAAGTAGCCGGTGCAAAGTGTATGAACGCGCTCTTCATAACTGTTTTCTGTAAGTGTTTTGGGCTGGCTGATGTTGAGAAAAGCTTGACTGCACAGGTGATTTACTGACAATTCTGATTTACTGACAATTCTGCAAATAAATTATGACTTAGAACAGTGGTTCTTAACCTTTCTCTTACCACGCCCCCTCTGAGAGTTGGTCCTGCCCACTATGTCCACCCCCCCCCCCCTCCCCGTTGCATCTATGAGTAAAATTCCCTCCCAGATTTAAAGGAAAGTGAAAAAAAAGAGAAAGAGAAGGGGTGTTTTTTTTTTTCTTAAGCCCAACGAGTCTAACTAGAGTAATAGACTGTAGGAAACTAATGTTATAAGGCGATACCTTTCCATTTTTTCATAAACTTCTGAGTATCAGTTCCTCATTCTTGTTAAGAGAGTAACGAATCAGAGAATTTTTACATTTTCTCTAGGGCTCGCGCCTCTCCTGGAAATTGCTGACGCCCCCCTAGGGGGGCGCGTCCATCAGGTTGAGAACCACTGACTTAGAAGTGATTAGTGTGTTGCTCCAGGGGGGCTACCCCTTTTCTGGGGAATCGGTGTTTTTGTTTGTTATACAATTTACTAATCAAACCTGGACTTAATGTGTTAGATATATGGCATCATAATTACAGTGTACATTAATTACTAAATAATTTAGCTACTTTGCAAGGGAAAAATATTTTGCGATTACTATTGCACTGCAGAATAAGAAAAATCTTAATTTACAAGATCGTTTACAGGCGCAACGTAAGTGTTTCAAAACAGTGATCACAAAATTCTCTGTAAAATCAAAGTACGGAAACTGTGGGGAAATGCGTTGTAGAGCAGCATTGTTATGTTTAAGAAACTTCCAACATAACGAAAGCATGCAAAGCCCCAGATCAAAGACAGGGTCCACAGAATCTTAAAGCTTCTTACTTAAACATCCTCCGCAATAAAGGGGCACCAGCCACGATCTTTCCTTCACTGCAACACACTGCCCGCATCTTCAAGATGCCTTACTCTCTCTCTCTCTCTCTCTCTCTCTCTCTCTCTCTCTCTCTCTCTCTCTCTCTCTCTCTCTCTCTATCCGTAAATGAGCGTATATACTTATGTTTGAGGATATTGTAGTCCAGTGAATAAATATTTTCCGTCGGTACTCATTAGCATTACAACCATGCATGTTCACAAACACACACACACACACACACACACACACAACGCCCTCTTAACTTTTCGATTTCTTCACACTCTTAGGATACGGTCGTTACTACAAAGCCCAGATTCAAATGAAGGACCAAATGAAGAAATTCTGCCATCCTGGAACAGACCCCTTCTCACAGTCATAACTCAGTGTTTAATCGCTTATTAGGATGAAGTATATATATATATATATATATATATATATAGTATATATATATATATATATATATATATATATATATATATATATATATATATATATATATATATATATGTATATATATATATATATATATATATATATATATATATATATATATATATATATATATATATATATATATGTGTGTGTGTGTGTGTGTGTATGTATGTATGTATATATATTCATGAAGCTGCAAATGCCGCTTAATATCAAATTCACGCTACCTCGGGAATATCTCCGATGGAGAATTGTCGCCGAAGGGGAATTTATATAAGTGATAAATGAATTGGTATCGTCGTTTTGATAGCTCAGTGGGTAGCGTCTACTGGAGTCGCTGAATAGGTTTCGTGTGAAGGTTTCGTGTCCCGACGATACCAATTCATTTATCACTTATATAAATTCTCCTTCGGTGATAATTCTCCATCGGAGATATTCCCGAGGTAGCGTGAATTTGATATTAAGCGACATTTGTAGCTTCATGATTGTATATAAATCACGGTGTGATAAAAAATAGTGTATATATATATATATATATATATATATATATATATATATATATATATATATATATATATATATATATGTATATTGAATGATGGCCAATTAGAGTCAATGATACTGCATACGTTTCCTCAAGGTATACCCTCTGAGCAGATGAGATTGCACATCATATTAGTCTCCTTATTTAGTATGTGCTTTTTTCTGCCATTAGAATTTCGTGGCGAAATATTCTCTAGGCAACTTTTTTTATCGGGGTTACTTTTATACTTTTCAATTGTGCCGTCTTTGAAAATGATAATAATATGTTTACTCTTTAACAGGAAAATTAATTCTAGAACAGCTGTGTAAAAAAAAAAATACAGAAAGTTAGCCTACACTGAAGCCTCATTATCGTCTTCACTTATTATACCAAGCCATTAGCCTTTTATTTGCACATACTGTCGCACATTTTGGTGAAAACTTCTTTACCAGCATTTCGCCATTATCTCAGAATTCTTCACCTCCTTCCTCACAAGTAACCTGTTGTACCCCAAGCTCTCTGCGCTGCCAGGCTATATCATCACCTTAATTTTTTTTTTTTTTCGATCTATATTGACTTCCTTACTAATTATCAGATATATTCTTATGTTTTTCAGTCTTTCAGTACTTTTATCCTACATACACTTTGCAAATAGTTTAAACCCTTCCCCTTCCACCCGGTCATTTTCTTCAGCACTCAGCACCTGTTTTAACTTCATGACTGTGTGTATAATCACAATATTCTTGAAATACACAAACTTTAGTTCCCAAAGACTGAACTTTTCGCATTAGAACTTTTTGATTAACCAGTCCTACACTTCATATTTCACCAAAAATTGATTCGTGCACTTTTTATCATATCCAACAAATTAACATTGCATTCATTCACAAATACTGCAAGAATTAACCACCACGTCTTTTATCATCTCTTCTTCCGTCTTCTCTGGCTTTTTTTCATACTGTTACAGTCTTGTTCTTGCTAGCATTCACAGTCAACCTTCTCTGTTGATTTACATTTTCTCATAGGTTTCCACAGATTTGTTTTAACTAACTGCTGTAATTAAAGATATTATGAATAGCATACGCCAGTCGCAACTATTTCCCAAATTCCACAGATTTGTTCCTATATTAACTGTCACCTTCTTTTCTCATAATTAAAAAGCCTAGACAGCCATGCTAACTTACCACTCTCCCACGTCACTTTCACATCAAACCATCTATCTCCTATCCACGTATTCTAAGACATGCAATTATATACGTACTGTTTACAAGTTATGTTCTACAATATACATTTTTTTTTATTATGTCAATATCAAAAGCTTCTCATAGGTTTCCTCCCAGATTTCTCAAAAGACTGTGTCACCACAAATATTTGACCTACTATAGCTCCCTTTTTTTGTGGACTCAGATTACTATTTCACTAATAGTCCCTCTGCAATCTTTCCTCTTCTCTTGTAATCATTTCACAGTTTCGTTAGTGGTTTCATGTTTAATCCATCACTATTCCATTTTGCAAAAAAAACAGTTCAAACTATCCTACGTTTCTTTGCAATATCTGCCTAATCGTCACATACATTTCACGCCTTCACCTTTCACCCAATCGTACAGTAACTCTTGGCGTCCAATCAAATTCCGGTGCAATTTCATTTTTTTTATCTTTAAAAATTGGCATAATTATATCTTCAACAATCACTTTCACAGGCATTCTTCACATTCCACAGACTTCTTCCATTCTCTTATCATGGAGATATGCCACTCTTGTGTAGCGAAAAGTCAACACTATCACATAACAGAATATTATTTCATCTAGACATTCACACAGTTATGGCTGAATTTGTGTGTATGTGAAGAGAGGTAAAGGAGTTTGGTATAGATACAAATTGGTAGTGTTTGAATGAAATACGTAATATTAAACAAAAGGGCAATGTACACACATCTTGACAGCTGTCTCAATGCTTTATTGTACGTGTAAGCCTTCCGCATGTATATTTTATGGATTAATGTAGTTACTGAATTGGACCTTATCAATATAATGTTAACGCTAGGTGCAATTTTGCGAAGAATTTCTACATTGTCGATAAGGACAAAAATATTCCCTGGAATATTATTTCTTCATTTACTATTCCTTGTATTTTGAGAAACACTAATTCGATAATGAAATATAATTATGAATTCGCAGAAAGCTTGGGATTCATCAAATGTTCAGTCAACGAGAAGACCAACGTTAAATGCATAAATTCAACGAATAAAAAGTCGTGTTAACCGCATTTCAACCAATTCCAGCTCAACGAAAAAATATCTATTTCTCTTAGAGAAAGAAGCAGAATAAGCACGAAGTGTCCAAAGTTTAAAAGACATTAAGGAGTTACCGCTGGAATCTAGTTAATACGCTGTGTGGAATATCCAATTAAAGCTTCCGTGTAGGATGACAAGATGCTATGACTCTTATCTTAACTAATTTCTATATATCCGAATGTGTAATCAGGTGCTGACGCAGGATTTATCTTGAAAAAAAAGTTTTTGTTCATATTCCTCTAAATTAAGAAAATTTCTTGTCGTTTGCCGTTCTGTTTTTCGATGGTTTTCCAGTTTGAATAATTCAGATGTTCCAACATAACATATATAATACTTATTATTATTATTATTATTATTATTATTATTATTATTATTATTATTATTATTATTATTATTATTATTATTATTATTATTATTATTATTATTATTACTTTTTTTTTACGGTCACAGTCATCATGTTCGACTGGGTGGTTTGATTTATTCTATATATATGCCCTGATTCAATGTTAGCTAATTCTGCACACATTTCTTTACAGTTAAGCACTACTTTATCATTTCCTTCTTTTATCTTTTGTTCCCTCATGAGGCAGTGAATCCCATAGGGGGTAGTGCCGTCAGTGTCCCTTAAGTGGAGCACTGTCAGTTTGCAGTGTCCCTTTGAAACTTGCTTGGCCAGCTTTTTAACCTTTTACATTATCTCTGTTCTCACCACCTTTCTTCCATCATGCTGTCCTGAGGATCTATCACCGGAAGACGTAAGGGATTCAGCGAGAAAATATTAGCAAAGAAGACGTGAAGGATAAACACACGTTTACAGCATATTAAGGAACATTCATGTTAACATATTCTAGGACCATTGTTTAGTACCTAAGGGTGCTATTGCTTTTTATCAATTTCCTTCGCGCATAACTTTGCTTACACCGGCCATAGGAACACGTTTTTCTATCATCTATTGTTTTCTTTTATATTCCACCTGCTTCAACTTCTATAGACATAAGCAATGTGCTTTTTTTTCATCTACAATCTAATTCTCTGTCAGGTAACACTTCAGTTGCAATGAGGCAAACATCTCCTTTGAATTTGACTGAGAATATTCTAGCAAATCAATTTAACCCCTAAAATGAACATTATTACTCAAGCAGTCTAGTAGTTTTCTTTGAAAATGCGACCATGCAGTGGCTCAGTGGTTTAATCGTCGAATGGATTCGTTGAATGGCACTGTGTCAAGGGATCGAGACCCAGCAGTATGGATCCATTAATGACTTAAAAAATTCCTCTTTGATGATAATTCCCCATTGGGAATATTCCTGAGGCAGCACGAACAGGATAATAAATGATATTTGTAGCTTCATGATTGTATATATCACAGTGTGATAAAAATTTCATATTAAGAGCTGCGTGTTCCAAATGTGCCAATAAGCTATCATAGTGGAAGTGGGTTAATGCCAAAGCCAAGTACAGTTTCCCCTCTCTTTATGGTTAAATAAGTACGACAGATTCAGCAAAAACTTATACCTCTCTTGGTGGCCCAATGGTTTGACCGTCGAATGGAGTCATTGGAAGGTACTGTGTCAAGGGCTCGAGACCTGGTGGTACCAATCCAATTATCACTTAAAAATTCCTTCAGTGATAATTCTCCATTGGGGATATTCCCGAAGTAGCGAGAATTGGATATTGAACAACATTTGTAGCTTCATAATTATATATAAATCATGGTGTGATAAAAATTTCATAATAAGAGCTGCATGTTCCAAACATACCAGTGAGCTATCATGGTGGAGGTGGGTTAATGCCGAAGCCAAATACAGTTTCCCCGCTCTTGACGTGTAAATAAGTACGGCAGATTTTGCATTAACTTATACCTCTCTTAGCGGCTCAGTGGTTTAACCATTGAATGGAGTTGTTGGAAGGTACTGTGCTGAGGGATCGAGACCCGGCGGTAATGATCCATTTATCACTTAAAAAATTCCCCTTCTGTGGTAATTCCCAATCGGGGATATTCCCGAGGTAGCGTGACTTGGGTAATAAACGAAATTTGTAGCTCATAGGTACGTTTGGAACACCCAACTCTTATTAAGAAATTTTTATCACACCTTCATTTATGTACAATCATGAAGTTGCAGAAGGCGTTTAATATACAATTCACATTACTTCGGGAATATCCGTGTTGGGGAATTATTACAAAAGGGGAATTTTTTAAGTGATAAATGGATTAGTACCACAGGGTCTCGATCCCTCGATGCAGTACATTCCAACAACTCCAGTCGATGGCCAAACCACTGAGCCACCAAGAGAGGCAGAAGTTAATGCCGAATCTGCGGTAGTTATTTACCTGTCAAGAGCGGGAACTGTACTTGGCTTTGGCATTAACCCACCTCCACCATGATAGCTCATTGGAACATTTGGAACACGCAGCTTTTATTATGAAATTTTTATCACACCGTGATTTATACAATCATGAAGCTACAAATGTCCTTTAATATCCAATTCACACTACTTCGGAAATATCCCTGATGAGGAATTATCACCGAAGGGGAACTTTTTAAGTGAGTAATGGATTGGTACCACAGGGTCTCGATCCCTCTACACAGTACCTTCCAACAACTCCATACGATGGTCAAACCACTGAGCCACCAAGAGAGGTATAAGTTAATGCCAAATCTGCAGTACTTATTTACTGTCGTGAGCATGGAAACTGTACTTGGCTTCGGCATTAATCCCCCTCCACTATGATAGCTCAATGGTACATTTGGAACACACAGCACTTATTATGAAATTTTTATCACACCATGATTTATATGCAATCATGAAGCTACAAATGTCGTTTAATATCTAATTCACATTCCTTTGGGAATATCCGTGCTGGGGAATTATTACCAAAGGGGAATTCTTCAAGCGATAAGTGGACTGGTACTGCTGGGTCTCGATCCCTCGATACAATACTTTCAAATGGCTCTATTCGACGGTCACACCATTGAGCCACCAGGAGAGGTATAAGTTAATGCCGAATCTGCCGTACTTATTTACCTGTCAAGAGCGAGAAAACTGTGCATGGCTTCAGCATTAACCCACCTACACCATGATAGCTCATTGTTATGTTTGGAACACACAACTCTTATGAATTTTTTATCACACCGTGATTTATATACAATCATGAAGCTACAAATGTTGTTTAATATCCAATTCACACTACTTTGGGAATACCCCCGATGGGGAATTATCACCGAAGGGGGATTTTTTAAGTGATAAATGGATCAGTACCCCCAGGTCTCAATCCCTCTACATAGTACCTTCCAACGGCTCAATTCGACGGTCAAAACATTGAGCTACCAAGAGAGGTATAAGTTAATTCTGAATCTGCCATAATTATTTACCTGTCTAGAGCAGGGAAACTCTACTTGGCTTCGTCATTAACCCACCTCCACCATAATAGCTCATTGGTACGTTTGGAACACACATCTCTTATTACAAAATTTTTATCACACCATGATTTACGTACAATCATGAAGCTATAAATGTCGTTTAATATCCAATTCACACTACTTCGAGAATATCCTTGATGTGGAATTATCACCGAAGGGGAGTTTTTTAAGTGATAAATGGATCAGTCACCCCCGGTCTCGATCCCTCGACACAGTACCTTCCAACAGCTCCATTCGACAGTCAAACCATTGAGCCACCAAGAGAGGTATAAGTTAATTCTGAATCTGCCATACTTATTTACTTGTTGAGAGCGGGGAAACTGTACTTGGCTTCGGCATTAATCATAACTGATAGCTCATTGGTACGTTTGAAACACGCAACTCTTATTATGAAATTTTTATCACACAGCGATTTATATACAATCATGAAGCAACAAATTTCGGTTATTGTACAATTCATGCTACTTTAGCAATATCCCCAATGGGGAAATATCAACGAAGGGGAATTTTTTAAGTGATAAATGGATCGGTACCACTGAAACCAAGTACAATTTCCCTGCTCTCGAAAAATAAGTGCGGCAGATTCGGCATTAACTTACACCTCTCTTGGAGGCTCAATGGTTTGCCATCGAATGGAGTCGCTGGAAGGTATTGTGTAGAGGGAGCGAGACCCGGCATTACCAATCCATTTATCACTTAAAGAATTCCCCGTCAATGATAATTCCCCATCGGGGATGTTCTCAGAGTAGTGTGAATTCTTGACTGCATATAAATCACGGTGCTATAAAAATTTCATAATAATAACTGTGTGTTCCAAACATACCAATGAGCTATCATTGTGGAGGTGGGTTAATACCGAAGCCAATTATAGTTTCCCCTGGATGAGTAAATAAGTACGGCAGATTCGGTATTGACTTGGTGGCTCAATGGTTTGACAGTCGAATGGAGCCGTTGGGAGGTACTGTAACGAGGGACTGAGACCCTCTGTACCGATCCATTTATCACCTAGAAAATTTCCCTTCGGTGACAATTTCCCATCGGGGATATTCCCGAAGTAACGTGAATTAGATATTAAATGACATTTGTAGCTTCATGATTGAATATAAGTCACGGTGTGATAAAAATGTCATAATAAGATGTGTTCCAAATGTACCAATGAGCTATCATGGTGGAGGTGGGTTAATGCCAAGACTAAGTGCATTTTTCCTCTCCCGATGGGTAATTACGTTTGCAGTTTCGCCATAAACATATACCTCTCTGGGTGACTTAACGGTTTGGACCATCGATGGAGTGGCTGGAAGGTGGTGTCGAGGGATCGAGACCCGGCGGTACTGATCCATTTATCACTTAAAATATTACCTTTTGATGATAATTCCCCATCGGGGATATTCCCGAAGTAGCGTGAATTGGATGTTAAACGACATTTGTAGCTTAATGATTGTATGTAAATCACAGTGTGATCAAAATTTCTATATATATATATATATATATATATATATATATATATATATATATTATATATATATATATATTATATATATATATATATATATATATATATATATATATATATGTATATATACATATAATCATGAAGCTACAAATGTTGCTTAATATAAAATTCACGCAACCTCGGGATATTAAGCGACATTTGTAGCTTCATGATTGTATATAAATCACGGTGTGATAAAAAATTTCATATTATATATATATATATATATATATATATATATATATATATATATATATATATATATATATATTAAAGTTAATGTTTGTATGTTTGTGTGCTATAGAAATCCTAAACACTCAACTGACCCAAACAAAATTTGGCACGCGGCCCCTATATGACTCCAGATATAGCTCAAATTTAAACCTGTATCCCCATGACAGACAGAGAAACAGACTTTTGTCCCAATTATGCAGCCTACTGTCCCTTTTACATGGATATTAGCTTGTAGGGGCTTATTTGTTCGAAATCAATAAAGTTTGAAAGTTCGAGAAACACAATTGGATTTCTTCCCCAATGTAGTAGAATAACAAGTTGCTAAACTACCTCCTGGCCAATGGAACGTGCAAAATGTACGGTGATTTTTTTATTCGTTCAAATGCGAATTTCCTCAATAGTTCGTTCGTTTACTTTTCAATTTTACCTTCGGAACGTTATATCGACGTATTCAGTTACAAAGTCGGTTTAAGTGAGGTTTGGAATAATATTAATTAACGGGCGAATTGTCAACAACCAAGCCGGGTGGAAACAGACACCTGCAGTGAGTCTCTCTCTCTCTCTCTCTCTCTCTCTCTCTCTCTCTCTCTCTCTCTCTCTAATCCACCCTCCTTCAGATGTACTGATCATAAGAGAACAGAACAGATAAGCATTTACAGTATATAGAAAACCCACCTTCGCTGTTTCCTACATTCATTTCTTAAGCTACCACGACGTCTCCGTAAAGATCATGGTAGGGTGCAACTTATTCCTCAGAGGACTTAGGATATGTTCAAATGGGTACCTAGATAAAGAATTCAACACGATCAGCCAACACCTAATGCAACTACTCTATCCACCACACATTATCGAGAGGGCTATTAACAAAGCGAATAAGATATACTATAGAGGTCCCACTCACAGCAGACAAATAGATTTTAACAACAAAATAAAGCTTCCATACAACGAAAACATCCAAAACGCCACCGAACAACTCAGGTCTGTCAATCCCTTCATTTTCCATTATCCCAAATCCATCAGGAGCTCGCTTATTAACGTATACTTAAATAACAAAGGGGAAGAAGCCGCAGTTTACAAGATACCGTGTAGCAATTGTAATGACATTTACGTGGGGGAGACAGGTAGATCGCTTTCGCAAAGAATAACAGAGCACAAAAGATCAGTACATTATGCTTCGGAGAGTTCGGGGATTTTCCTACATATCAAAAATACAGGCCATACCATAAACTGGAGTGGGGCGGAGCTGGTTTTCAAAAATAAATGTCCGTACAAAAGAAAGATGCAGGAATCTGCTATCATCAATCAAACCAACAATATGAACTTGTCAGGAGGACATTGCAAATTGGACGACATCGACGCTTAAATCCTCAGACCGCTTCTGAAGAAGGTGTTCCAGGGCACACGATCACCAGAATCGTCGCAAAACGGGAGTTAATGGGCCGAAAACCAATAGGGAACAGTTTACTCTCCTCCTTCTTAGGAAACGGTCACCTGCATACCATTGGGGACTTAATGCCACACCTATATATGCTTTGTATATACACTCTTGTAACATTTCATCTGTCCACATTTTTCCAGTGAACAGGGGCACAGAAGGAAGTGCCCGAAATATATGGTTGCAACGTTCAAATAGTGTTTTATAGGCCCTTTTATCTTCATATATATATACACACACACACACACACACACACACACACACACACACACACACACACACATATATATATATATATATATATATATATATATATATATATATATATATATAGTAAATTTATGTTTGTTGTCAAAGCTTTTGTCCCTCCATAAAAAGGCTTCACTTAATGAAGGTATGTTTGTGCATATATTTATCACAACCTCAATGAACGGAAGGAAATGTAGCTTTTCTGTTCATTTGGTATAGGGGTCAAAATAAATCTGTTGCAGATTTTAAAGTGCCAAATAATGTGTGTATTGTTGGTAGGAAACTTTACACATAGGCCTAGTTCCAATTGCAGGTGCTCACCCATATGTATACTCTCTCTCTCTCTCTCTCTCTCTCTCTCTCTCTCTCTCTCTCTCTCTCTCTCTCTCTCTCTCTCTCTCTCTCTCTCTCTCTCTGTCAATCTGTCTTTCTCTCCCCACTTAGGGCTGCACTAACGTCAGTATCTCTTCAGGTGGTATTTATAACAGCGTGTTATAAAGATATCTGACTGTGGATAATAGACCAGGTCTGATGTGGTAAGCGGACGCAGATTCGCCTTGAAATTAATATATGAAATTTCATAAAAAACTAAATTACCTAACACTGACATTTATTCTTGGCCTTTTAAACATATATGAAAATTTAAGCAGTTTTTATACTATAATTCGAAGCATAAGATAAATGCTGGTTTTGAATGAAAATTCTCTTTGAGTTTTGTCATCTCCGATTCACTCCTTAATAACTTGTTCTTACAAGGAATTGTTATACAGACTGTCATGATCAGGAGAGACTTCAACGCCTGGGAATAATGGTCTCAGTGTTAAGGTAATACTGGCCCATTTATCCAGTTATTACTGTGGTGATAGTCCCATTTATCCAGGTATTACTGTGGTGACTGTCCTTTTTATCCAGGCATTACTCTACTGACTTTCCCTTTTATCCAATTATTACTATACTGATTATCCCTTTTATCCAGGTATTGCTGTGGTGACTGTCCCATTTATCAATTACTTTACTAACTGTCCCATTCATCCAGGTATTACTGTGCTGACTGTCATTTTTACCCAGCTATGGTGACTGTCCTATTTATCCATATGTTACTGTACTGTCTCTCCCCTATATCCAGACATTACTGTGGTGACTGTCCCTTTTATCCATAAATCACTATGGTGACTCTCCTTTTTATCTACACATTACTGTGGTGACTGTCCCATTTATCCAGGCATTACTGTCCATTTTATCCAGATATTACTGTGGTGACTGTCCTATATTTATCCAGGTATTAATGTGGTGGCTGCCTCATTTATCCAGGTATTAATGTGCTGAATGACCTTTTTATCCAAGTAGTAATATTGTGGTGATTGTCCTATTTATCCAGTTATTATTGTGTTGTCTGTCCCATTTATCAAAAAATTACTTTGCTGTGTGTTCCTTTTCTCCAGGTATTGCTGTTCTGACTGTCCTTTTTATCCAGTTATTTCTGTGGTGACTGGCCATTTTATCCATATATTACTGTGGTGCCTGTCTCATTTATCCAGGTATTACTGTGCTGAGTGTCCCTTTTATCCACGTGGTATTACTATGGTGCCTGTCCCATTTATCCAGGTATTGCTGTACTGTATGTCCCTTTTA
The DNA here is from genome assembly GCA_039081455.1 of Macrobrachium rosenbergii. Lineage (NCBI taxonomy): Eukaryota > Metazoa > Arthropoda > Malacostraca > Decapoda > Palaemonidae > Macrobrachium > Macrobrachium rosenbergii. The sequence continues at coordinate 5,545,536 of JANJGK010000041.1, forward strand.
TCGAAGTATTACTGTGCTAACTGTCCATTTTATCATGGTATTACCGTATAAACTGTCAATTTTATCCATTTATTACTGTGGTGGCTGTCTAAACTTTGATACAGAATTATTAATCACAAGAAAGAAAAAACATTTTCAATAATATACATGAAATGAGGTATGATAAACCCATAATGTTTATTTACACACGAAATAAGGCATTATAAACCCGTAGAATCTTTTTAAATTATTTCTAGAGGATTTTATAAAGGGATGCTATTGATATTTCAGAGAATATCTTAAATTTCAAATTAATCAGTGAGAAAATACTAGTTGGGAAAAAAAACTGAGTCCTCCTGTTATAACGACTAATGATATCATGTAATGTAATTAACGGGAAACACATTATCAGTTCCAAGAATTTTCTCTAATTGGAGCCTTCGACAGGACGCGACACAAATAAAATCGAAATTCCCAGTGCGTGAAAATGAGTCAATTTTTGGAGTCATGAAACGCAAGCTGGTAGCGTAATTAATCTATTTTGCATGTGCAATTAACACTAACTCTGTAAAGGGAATAAAATTCAGAAAAATGATTAACTTTCTGTGGTCCCTTGTTTTATTCACTAATTGATACTTGTTACACATCTACGCCACCTAACCGGAAATAATGCATTGGTTGATAGCTTAGAAGTAAGAGAAATTCTTATGTCGACGCAGTGACCATGAATAACAAATGGGATGGAAAATTATTAAATATTCAGCGCTAGAATGACATGTTTTTAAATGGACATTTAAACGGGATCAGTTATTATATATATAATTATGTAATTATTTGCTTACCAATTGTTAATTCAATTCCGATGGCAGGGCCAAAAAATTCACAAAATACTCGTCATACCTCTGTGCGTTCGATTACTTTCAAACATCCAGGGAAAGGGAAGTGTCCCTAACAGCCTCTTCATCCAATGCATAAATCCTGAAAACTGGAGGGTATATATATATAATATATATATATATATATATATATATATATATATATATATATATATATTATATATATATATATATATATAATATATATATATATATATATATGTATATATATATATATATATATACACACATATATACATACATACATATATATATATATATATATATATATATATATATATTATATATATATATATATATATATATATATATATATATATATATATATATATATATATATAAATATATATATATATATATATATATATATATATATATATATATATATATATATATATATATTATATCTATATATATATATATATATATATATAATATATATATATATATACTATATATAATATATATATATATATATATATATATATATAGTATATATATATATATATATATATATATATTATATATATATATATATATATATATATATATATTATATATATATATATATTATATTATATATATATATATATATATATATATATATATAGTATAAGAACTTTCCCCAAAAATATTAAAACACATCAATCTAAATTTACCTCACTAGGGTTGCGAGTTAGCTGCCCCTTATGTTCTTAAACAATGGCAGTGGATGGAAATGTTCCAGGGTAATTTTCTTAATCCATCCTGCTTCACCTCTGAAAGTTTTACTATCTTAAAAATGTATAGAGGTATTTTTCATTATTGAAGGGTAAGTTTATTTTTTGTTAAAGTTTTATAATAGAAATATAAATGCAAAGAGAGAGAGAGAGAGAGAGAGACGAGAGAGAGAGAGAGAGAGAGGGTGAGAGAGAGAGAGAGAGAGAGGGAGAGAGAGAGAGAGAGAGAGAGAGAGAGGAGGATGAGGAGGGGAGGATGAGGAGGAGGAGGAGGAGGAAGAGAAAGATATTTCCAAAATTCCGATGATATCTTAAACTAAGAAATTCTTCAGGAACGTTGACGAGACGTGGCCTTCCATTGGGACAATGGACCTAAAATCATTAACAGTTTCAAGTATAATAAGGGACCCTGGCGAGGTACTCAAGACGTTGCAGGCTGTTCTACAATGACAATGGAATCACTCCGGTCGAGGTAAAACACCAGTCATTATTTTTCTAGTCCAGGCAGTTCACTGCTGCCCGAAAGGGCGCATCTTTCGTCCACTTAGTCCTTTTATCGACCGAATCTCTTGCCCTACTCACAGACTGCCTCTGATACGTTGTTCCTTCAACGTAATCTTAAGATATTTTTTGTCCTCTTTGGACCCAAAAGAAGAGTTTTCGTCTTTTTTTGATAATCTAGAAGCTAAGTTTTATATTTAATTAATTAATGAAAGGTATGGTCGTCTGTTTAATGGTTGTGTCTTAGCTGCGTTCTCACTAAATACTCTTAATTCATTTAAAAACTTACCTTTAAAGATCTCAAGACTTTTCAGCCGTATTCCTTTAAATACTGAAAAGTGTTTGAGTCTGTTGGCTGCTTATATTCTTAGCTTTCTTTCTTTTTTACTGAAAACTCACATTCGTTTAAAAGGACTAACTTTAAAGATAAAGAGGCCATTTTTTCAGCAGTAAAATGATATTTCATTATTTCCTTATGGTTATTTATGTATATTTGAAGACTGTAAAATCATTTTAACGCTCAGACATTTATCTGATGAAACAGTTTTATGTGAAAGTTATAATAATGAAGATATCCGCAATTCCGGCGCTTAGCAGCAAAAGAAAGCAACGGGAGAAAAACGTTAAAGGTTTGCAAACTTTAAACAGCAATAACGTCGTTGTGTTCCTCGCTAGAAAGATAACCATTTTTAAAGAGAAATATTATCAAAAAGTGCGTTATATACACTAAAACAGATTTCGGCGTGACGCCAAAAGAATTTTTATAACTGTTTTGGAAACAACTTTTTGAGTAATAAAAAAAAAAAGTGCTGCAAAATACTGGGGATTTTGAAACGGCAAAACGTTGTCATTATTTGCGTTAGGAAGTTATTATTATTGAAAATGAAAGAAATAACTTGAGTCAATGAAAAAACAATCCTAAGGCGGTAAGACATATGTCGAAAGATTTTTTATTTCTGTGCGTTCAAGAAAATCTTACACACAGAATGAAAAAATACACCCCATTATATTTAAGGCAAATTATAGCTGCAATTGTTTTACAGTTCTCTTTTTCTCCCTGACACACAAAAACACAGAAGCCAGAATTCCTGATTCCTCTTATACCCACATTTACCTACACATACTGACTGCTCTGGGTATCTGGTGGTTTTGATAAGTGGCATCTTTGAAATGAGGTATTGTATAAATTATGATGTGAAAATGTTTTCTCCATTTTTATATGTAGTGATGAAATCACTAATATTTTTTTTTTTTCTAACGAAACTCGTTCATTAATCATATAGCATGAACAAAATTAGATAAAATGGAGGGTCCCCTGAAATTTCTCAAATTTTTTAAGTACTTCTAATAGCAACCTGTGAACCTGGAAAAATTCCACACACTTATTTTCCCCAGGGCGGGATTTTTTTTTTTTGCCATGTCATCAACTGCAATGAAGATAGTCGCTACTCTTGCTACATAATGAATCAGTGCCTTTTATTACTAACTTTCAAACTCTTAAACCCTTACTTATACAATCACAACTTGTCTTTGTGTCCTCGTCCATTATCACAAAATCTGAAAATTTTTAATGGTTATGAAATAGAAAATGCCTTTTAAGTGCTTGTTATCCAGTATAATAGCTGATCAACCCAGCGCTGCCGGGAAAACTCTGAATGACAACTGATAAACACTCTTTGTGTGTCTCTCTCTCCTCCCTAACACCCCCTCTACTCTCTCTCTCTCTCTCTCTCTCTCTCTCTCTCTCTCTCTCTCTCTCTCTCTCTCTCTCTCCCTTTCCTGTTAAGACAGTTGCTTCAGTTACACTGCCCAGCATTTTTGACATTTTATATTTCATCCCCTCTCACCCCTCATTCCTTTTGTGGCTGACCTTGGACTTAAAGGGCATTGGGAGTGTCACTGTTCATCTCAGCAACCTCGAAAACTATGGATTAAACACTAATAAATGTAATTTTCGGTTATTTTTTTCATATCACCCACGTCCCACCTCCACCCCCTTTGGTGCCAGTGATGTCTTACCCCCACAGTATTCTTTTCTAAACAATAAGTCATATGTATACCAAGTTTGGTTTAAATTGCTCAATGCGTTTCATACATACATACATACATACATACATCCATTTTTATTTTATGGATAGATTTGTTCCTTGGAAAAAGCCAGTTTTCGTTTTAAGTGGTGTAAGAGGAGTTGTCGACTGTAAGGATTCTGGCTAGATTTCCTGACTTCATTTAGAGAGTTTTATAACTAGTCCAACTTTTCAAGGAAGTTAAACATTTATTCGTCTTCAGCTTACATGATTAACGACGAAATTAAGCTTGAAATTAAGCTTTCATTGTGCCCGAATGGGATTGACATCGTATTTAACTTACTCTCTGCCATATTCTCAGATACTTAAGAACATTGACCTCAAAGTGTCAGGGATCGATGGAGGAGGTGAAGGACCTAGAGTCGGAGAAGAAATGAGGTTGTCGCCCTTTCTGAAGGGAGACCGCGATGCTTAAGTCTCTGGAGGCGAACTGTACACTATTCGCATATTAATGGCTCATAGGCTCGTGTTTGCCCTCAAACGATATTTATGACGATTCCCCGTTTTTGTCAGTATTTTTGTTCCTTTTTTGTATATAACTTTAATAAGAAACTATTTTGTAATAATGACTAAAACTCTAAATATAAAAATGGAATTGAAAACATTATTATTATTATTATTATTATTATTATTATTATTATTATTATTATTATTATTATTATTATTATTATTATTATTATTATTATTATTATTATTATTATTATTGATTAGGACTTGCCATGATAATGAAAAATAGAATAAAACTAATTTTCATTATCTCTCTCTCTCTCTCTCTCTCTCTCTCTCTCTCTCTCTCTCTCTCTCTCTCTCTCTCTCCCTGACTAAACGGAAACTTCGTTCGCCATACCTACTAAAGCCTGAGAGCTAATTCACAATATCGAAAACTGGAACCATTAACGTATTATACCCAGAAATTGACAGCTTCCAAAGTCGACATTTCTGGTAGTTAGTGTGCGAAAGAGCAATTTCAGATGTGTCAGATGCAATGGAATGTTTGTGAGAGACTTCTGAAAGGGACAATATGAAACTGAATAATCCCAACGCCAAATGTTAGCACTCAAATCGATAATAAGCTACTCAGTACCACAGAATTTTATTTCAATAATCCGAAATATGAACTGAATATGAAACACGAAATAAATTAGATCATAAGTAGATGCTATTTCCAAATGCTTGAATAAGTAAAAGTTTAAAAAAATATCTCATATTTTTTGGAACTTCCAGAATCCTAAATATGAAATGAATGCGACTAAAAGTTCGTAAAATAAGGAACTAATACCTCAACTATGTTTTATAAGAAAACCTTGTTATGCTCTATTTAAAATTACTAAAATGATCAATATAAAGGAGTTTTTCTTTGCGTTTTTAATTCATGTTCCTTTGTATGGCCTGCAATGTAAAACCCACACATTTAAAGAGGTTAATGACACTTATCGATGCAGCTTATAATTCTCCGTCAGCCTTGTCAATTGCGGTACCTTATTTGCAAATCTTTTTTTTACAAGAAATGTACTTTTACAATATTTAGAGTTTTGAACGCTCATATAGGACGTTGCTTCTTGGCTTCGTTTTATGAACAGAAAGAAATATGATCATGCTAGTTGATTCATACAATGTTTCGTGTTGTTAATATTAAGTTACTGAAGACCTGATCTCTCTCTCTGGCTCTCCCCCTTCCGAATAAACACCCCCCCCCCCCCGTCTATCCATACGCTCTCTCTCTCTCTCTCTCTCTCTCTCTGTGATCCTGATATAAAAAGTACAAAAACTCGATCAATCTTTAGGTGTCTTGAGGTTCCTTTAGTATGAAAAACATAATATCAAATATTCCACAGAGGCCTCGGTAAAGGCTCCTTACCTTGTGTTGCAAATGGGAGCCACTCAGAATCTTTAAAAATTCTCTTTGGAATTTTCCAAGATGCAGAACAGGACTCTTTTGTTGTCTCCTTTATAAATCATATATTCATGCGATTATGCGTACGGCAGTTATTTCTTTTTTTATAATAATAATAACTTTATCGAAGGTATTTCTTAGAAGAGGTTATACTGATTACAGTTATACTAAACAGTTATTATTAAAAAAGTATTTGTTTGTCCCATACATAACTGTGTTGTTATTCTCACTTATACTCTGAGAAACTGAGCCAGGTTTCTTTTTTTATTTCCTAGAAAAAAAAAACATCAAGAATAGTTTAAAAGTAAAAAACATTTAAAGTTATCACATATGAAATCTATATTTGAATAAAAATGATGATCATTTGCTTTTGGTTATCACATAAAATTACCCTCCAAAGCCCTTGCAGTATATTTAGTGAATTTCCCACCACTTCATGTTATGAAAATTTAAGGTGTGTCATTGTAATGATGAACAGCTTACTGAGATAATGAATGCTGTGTCTGTCGTTGTCTTTGATTCGCCAAACTAAATGGTGCTATTAATTTTTCGCTTTTATCTTTTGTATAAAATTCATAACATCAAGATTTTTAATGAGAACCACAATTCGATTTTTTTTTATTTCTAGTTAGTGTCTGTAAATAGTATTTTAGGTAGACCGTTTATGACGCTATGCAAACATAGGTTTTAGTTCGTATACTAGTACTGACATCACTTTTCATGGTGAGTAACTATTGGCCTCTGAATATATATATATATATATATATATATATATATATATATATATATATATATATATATATATATATATATATATATATATATATATATATATATATATATATATTTATATATAACCACTCGTCGAGGATGAAAAATACCCAAATTCTTCCTTTGCATCAAAAAAGACCTAATGCATAAGTCATCCCATAAGAGGCTCATCATTTTCTTTTCCGTTCGCCTTCTATATAAAAAAAGATGATAAAAAAGGGCAGCTTCTCTCAGGTGCCTTGGAAACACTGCATATTTTGGGGGGGTTATCGGGTTTGTCACGCAACCTTAGCAAAGTTACCAAAGCCCGTTCACGATTCTTTGCATGAGTTGCTTGTGCTTTCATGCGACTGATTTTCTTTCATGGATACCACAAGTTTTTGCTATTTTATTCTTTTATTATATTTTTTATACCCTCCCTCTCTCTCTCTCTCTCTCTCTCTCTCTCTCTCTCTCTCTCTCTCTCTCTCTCTCTCTCTCTCTCTCTCTCTCTCTCTCTCTCTCTTCCACTGCTTTTTATACACGCAAATACGCACACACAGACGGACACATATACATGTGTATTTAATGATTCACGCCGATTTTCTCATAAAACTAACGAAATATATCATAGGCATAGAAGCTTTTTGTTATTATTGTTGGTGTTATTTTCACTCGTTCAGATTAATGCGTCGTCAAATTCTAGATTAACGTACAGGTATTTCCTCTCATTTACATTAGATGGAAATTTTCTCATCAACGTACTTTGCCGCTAATAATTAAATATTGCAAGCCAGCAAGAGAACCTTATACCTTTTATTGATAAAATATTTTTTCCTTCTCCCTTTGGTAAAGGTCACATTCAAGGGTTGATGAAAAAACAAACGTAAGAATAGGGCAGATGTTTGATAAAGATGAACATATAGTTCTAACTCTCGTATCTTTTGAATATGGACATCTAAATTTGAATACTCTGCCCACTAAAATAAGGTAATTTGGGTCACTTAATGTTTTTTTACGTAAAATAAAACCATGTTTGAATAACATAGGCCGCCTCTTTTAAAGTTTTATCTCATATTCTGTTACAGACGATAAACTGTCGTTATCTTTGCATTTCTAAAATCAAACATTTAGTTTTTCAAGATACCTAGTTTCTGTGGAGTAAACTCACGGTTTTACTGTAGACTTATTATTTCGAGTGATATTATCAATTTATGTCATGAGGATATTGTATGTTCACTATAATCCCAAGGTACTTATTAAACAATATGCCGTTTTTGTGATATATATATATATATATATATATATATATATATATATATATATATATATATATATATATATATATATATATATATATATATATATATATATATATGCAAAATCTACTGGTCACTTTTACCAGACACATATGTAATTCTAATAGCCACAATGCCCTCTTAACTTCTCGAATTCTTCGCGCTTTTTTGGATGTGCTTGTAACTACGAAGCCGTACACCCAGACGCAAGAAATTGAAGACTGTGATTGCCGGTCGCGGACACGAACCCGCGTCGCCTTAACCACAAGGAGGTCGTCGTAGTTACAAGCACATCTAAAAAAGCGCGAAGAAATTGAGAAGTTAAGAGGGCATTGTGGCTATTAGAATTACATATATATATATATATATATATATATATATATATATATATATATATATATATATATATATATATATATATATATATATATATATATATATATAAATTTCTGACTCACGTCGGGATCGAACCCAGGTCTCTCAGGTGGAAAGCAAGGGCGTTACCCACTGGGCCATACAAGTCTAAAAGAAGTCGGAACCTGAGAGCAACTGCACCCAAGGAATTACCTGGGCAAGCTAACTGCTTGCATACCAGCGAGTTTTCCCCAACTTCCCGACTCAGCAATGACCCAATGGACAACATTTCATTCGAATTATCCCTTCTGAGTGAATAAGATAGAAATCATCAACACACAATCACGTGTGGAACAGAAATAAATTTCTGACTCACGTCGGGATCGAACCCAGGTCTCTCAGGTGGAAAGCAAGGGCGTTACCCACTGGGCCATACAAGTCTAAAAGAAGTCGGAACCTGAGAGCAACTGCACCCAAGGAATTACCTGGGCAAGCTAACTGCTTGCATACCAGCGAGTTTTCCCCAACTTCCCGACTCAGCAATGACCCAATGGACAACATTTCATTCGAATTATCCCTTCTGAGTGAATAAGATAGAAATCATCAACACACAATCACGTGTGGAACAGAAATAAATTTCTGACTCACGTCGGGATCGAACCCAGGTCTCTCAGGTGGAAAGCAAGGGCGTTACCCACTGGGCCATACAAGTCTAAAAGAAGTCGGAACCTGAGAGCAACTGCACCCAAGGAATTACCTGGGCAAGCTAACTGCTTGCATACCAGCGAGTTTTCCCCAACTTCCCGACTCAGCAATGACCCAATGGACAACATTTCATTCGAATTATCCCTTCTGAGTGAATAAGATAGAAATCATCAACACACAATCACGTGTGGAACAGAAATAAATTTCTGACTCACGTCGGGATCGAACCCAGGTCTCTCAGGTGGAAAGCAAGGGCGTTACCCACTGGGCCATACAAGTCTAAAAGAAGTCGGAACCTGAGAGCAACTGCACCCAAGGAATTACCTGGGCAAGCTAACTGCTTGCATACCAGCGAGTTTTCCCCAACTTCCCGACTCAGCAATGACCCAATGGACAACATTTCATTCGAATTATCCCTTCTGAGTGAATAAGATAGAAATCATCAACACACAATCACGTGTGGAACAGAAATAAATTTCTGACTCACGTCGGGATCGAACCCAGGTCTCTCAGGTGGAAAGCAAGGGCGTTACCCACTGGGCCATACAAGTCTAAAAGAAGTCGGAACCTGAGAGCAACTGCACCCAAGGAATTACCTGGGCAAGCTAACTGCTTGCATACCAGCGAGTTTTCCCCAACTTCCCGACTCAGCAATGACCCAATGGACAACATTTCATTCGAATTATCCCTTCTGAGTGAATAAGATAGAAATCATCAACACACAATCACGTGTGGAACAGAAATAAATTTCTGACTCACGTCGGGATCGAACCCAGGTCTCTCAGGTGGAAAGCAAGGGCGTTACCCACTGGGCCATACAAGTCTAAAAGAAGTCGGAACCTGAGAGCAACTGCACCCAAGGAATTACCTGGGCAAGCTAACTGCTTGCATACCAGCGAGTTTTCCCCAACTTCCCGACTCAGCAATGACCCAATGGACAACATTTCATTCGAAAACTCGCTGGTATGCAAGCAGTTAGCTTGCCCAGGTAATTCCTTGGGTGCAGTTGCTCTCAGGTTCCGACTTCTTTTAGACTTGTATGGCCCAGTGGGTAACGCCCTTGCTTTCCACCTGAGAGACCTGGGTTCGATCCCGACGTGAGTCAGAAATTTATTTCTGTTCCACACGTGATTGTGTGTTGATGATTTCTATCTTATTCACTCAGAAGGGATAATTCGAATGAAATGTTGTCCATTGGGTCATTGCTGAGTCGGGAAGTTGGGGAAAACTCGCTGGTATGCAAGCAGTTAGCTTGCCCAGGTAATTCCTTGGGTGCAGTTGCTCTCAGGTTCCGACTTCTTTTAGACTTGTATGGCCCAGTGGGTAACGCCCTTGCTTTCCACCTGAGAGACCTGGGTTCGATCCCGACGTGAGTCAGAAATTTATTTCTGTTCCACACGTGATTGTGTGTTGATGATTTCTATCTTATTCACTCAGAAGGGATAATTCGAATGAAATGTTGTCCATTGGGTCATTGCTGAGTCGGGAAGTTGGGGAAAACTCGCTGGTATGCAAGCAGTTAGCTTGCCCAGGTAATTCCTTGGGTGCAGTTGCTCTCAGGTTCCGACTTCTTTTAGACTTGTATGGCCCAGTGGGTAACGCCCTTGCTTTCCACCTGAGAGACCTGGGTTCGATCCCGACGTGAGTCAGAAATTTATTTCTGTTCCACACGTGATTGTGTGTTGATGATTTCTATCTTATTCACTCAGAAGGGATAATTCGAATGAAATGTTGTCCATTGGGTCATTGCTGAGTCGGGAAGTTGGGGAAAACTCGCTGGTATGCAAGCAGTTAGCTTGCCCAGGTAATTCCTTGGGTGCAGTTGCTCTCAGGTTCCGACTTCTTTTAGACTTGTATGGCCCAGTGGGTAACGCCCTTGCTTTCCACCTGAGAGACCTGGGTTCGATCCCGACGTGAGTCAGAAATTTATTTCTGTTCCACACGTGATTGTGTGTTGATGATTTCTATCTTATTCACTCAGAAGGGATAATTCGAATGAAATGTTGTCCATTGGGTCATTGCTGAGTCGGGAAGTTGGGGAAAACTCGCTGGTATGCAAGCAGTTAGCTTGCCCAGGTAATTCCTTGGGTGCAGTTGCTCTCAGGTTCCGACTTCTTTTAGACTTGTATGGCCCAGTGGGTAACGCCCTTGCTTTCCACCTGAGAGACCTGGGTTCGATCCCGACGTGAGTCAGAAATTTATTTCTGTTCCACACGTGATTGTGTGTTGATGATTTCTATCTTATTCACTCAGAAGGGATAATTCGAATGAAATGTTGTCCATTGGGTCATTGCTGAGTCGGGAAGTTGGGGAAAACTCGCTGGTATGCAAGCAGTTAGCTTGCCCAGGTAATTCCTTGGGTGCAGTTGCTCTCAGGTTCCGACTTCTTTTAGACTTGTATGGCCCAGTGGGTAACGCCCTTGCTTTCCACCTGAGAGACCTGGGTTCGATCCCGACGTGAGTCAGAAATTTATTTCTGTTCCACACGTGATTGTGTGTTGATGATTTCTATCTTATTCACTCAGAAGGGATAATTCGAATGAAATGTTGTCCATTGGGTCATTGCTGAGTCGGGAAGTTGGGGAAAACTCGCTGGTATGCAAGCAGTTAGCTTGCCCAGGTAATTCCTTGGGTGCAGTTGCTCTCAGGTTCCGACTTCTTTTAGACTTGTATGGCCCAGTGGGTAACGCCCTTGCTTTCCACCTGAGAGACCTGGGTTCGATCCCGACGTGAGTCAGAAATTTATTTCTGTTCCACACGTGATTGTGTGTTGATGATTTCTATATATATATATATATATAAATATATATTATATGTATATATATATACATATATATATGTTTATATATATATATATATATATATATATATATATATATATATATATATATATATATATATATATATATATATATATATATATATATATACATATATATATGTTTATATGTTTATATATATATATATATATATATATATATATATATATATATATATATATATATATATATATATATATATATATATATATATATATATATATATATATATATATATATATATATATATATATATATATATATATATATATATATATATATTATCCTATATAAAAGAAGTGAATGCTTGTATTTATGTTTGTATGTTTGTAGCTTTGTGATCTATAGAAATCAGAACCTCTTAACTGATCTGAACAAAATCTGGCACGTGGACATCATTTGACCCACTTTAGATAATAGGGTAGGTTTCAAACACATACCCCCTTCCCATTCCCCATCCCCTTCACCCTTTCCTTGGTAAATTACATGGTAAATAAACTTTATGGCTTTATCATACCTAATTTTATGTACTCGATATCATAGTAATGTATTATTGAAAAATCTTTTCTTCCCTGTGATTAATAATTCTGTATTAAGATTTGTGTTTATGTTTAGGGGGGCTGTGTTTAGGTTTAGTTAGGGTGTGTTTAGGTAGTGGGGATGTGTTAGGATTAGCAGGGGTGTGTTTAGGTATGGTGGGTGTGTGTTTAGCTTTAAGGGCATATGCTCAGGTTTTGTGGCGGGTGTTTCAGTTAAGTGGGAGGGTAAATGGGACAGTCACCACAATAATATTTGTAAAAAATGAACAGTCACCACGGTAATACCTGGATAAAAAGGAAAGTCAGCACAGTAATACCTGGATAAAAGGGACAGACAGAACAGCAATACCTGGACAAATGGGACAGTCACCACAGTAATACATGAGGTACTCTCACCGCAGCAATATCTGGATAAAATGGACAGTCACCATAGTGATACCTGGATGAAAGGGGCAGTCAGCACAGTAATACCTGGATAAAAGGGACAGGCAGCACAGTAATATGTGGACAAATGGGACAGTCACCACAGTAATCTATATATATAAAAATGGATGTATGTATTCATGTGTATGTGTGTGTGTGTGTGTGTAGGTTCCACGTACACTCTTAAACATATTGAGCAATTTCAACCAAACTTGGTGTGCATATGACTTATCATCTGGGAAAGAACACTGTGGGGTAAAACATCACTGGCACCAAAGGGAGCGGGTGTGGAAGGGGGTGAAATGTAAAAATTACAGAAAACAATAGATATTAGAGTCTAATCCATAGTTTTTGGGGTCATTGAGAAAAATAGTGACACTCCAAATGCCCTTTAGGTCCAAGTTCAGCCCTGATAGGAAGGGGGTGTGGAGGGGGTTGACATGTAAAAATAACTGAAGTAACAGATATTAGTGTCTAATCCATAGTTTTTGAGGTCTCTGAGAAGGAAAGTGACACTCCTGATGCCCTTTAAGTCCAAGTTCAGCCCTGATAGGAAGTGGGGATGAGAAGGGGCAGGAAGGGAGTGACATGCAAAAATAACTGAATTTGACAGATATTAATGTCTAAGCCATAGTTTTTGAGGTCACTGAGAAGAATAGTGACACTCTCAATGCCCTTTAGGTCCAAGTTCAGCCCTGATAGGAAGGGGGTGGGAAGGGGGTGACATGTAAAAATAACTGAAAACGACAGATATTAGTGTCTAATCCATAGTTTTCGAGGTAGCTGAGGTTATTAGTGACACTCCCGATGCCCTTTAAGTCCAAGTTCAGCCCTGATAGGAAGGGGATAAGAAGGGGGTGGGAAGATGGTGACATGTAAAAATAACTGAAACGATAGGTATCAGTCTGTAATCCATAGTTTTTGAGGTCATTGAGATGAATAGTGACACTCCCGATGCCCTTCAAGTCCAAGTTCAGCCCTGAGAGGAAGGCGGGGTGGTAAGGGGTTGACATGTAAAAATAACCGAAAATGACTGATATTAGTGTCTAATCCATAGTTTTCAAGGTTGCTGAGAAGAATAGTGACACTCCTGATGCCATTTATGTCCAAGTTCAGTCCCAATAGGAAGGGGGTGGGAATGGGTGGGAAGGTGGTGACATGTAAAAATAACTGAAAACTACATATACTAATGTCTAATCCATAGGTTTTGAGGTTGCTGAGATGAATAGTGAAACTCCCGATGCCATTTAAGTCTAAGTTCAGCCCTGGTAGGAAGTGGGGGGTTTGTTGAGAAAGGATAAAAAATAAAATGTTAAAAATAACTGTTATTAGAGTCTAATCCATAGTTATTGAAATTGCTGGGATGAAGAGAGGCATTCCCGATGCCCTTCAAGTCTAAGTTCAGCCACAACAGGGAGTTGGGGTGAGAAGTGGTGAAATGTAAAATGTCAAAAATGCTGGGCAATGTAACTGAAGCAACTATCTTAACAGGAATTGGAGAGAGAGAGAGAGAGAGAGAGAGAGAGAGAGAGAGAGAGAGAGAGAGAGAGAGAGAGAGACTTTCTCGTTTGTCATTCAAAGATTTCCCGGGCAGTGCTGGGTTGGTCAGCTAGTACCTATATAAAAGGGACAGCCACCACAGTAATGTCTGGATAAAAATAACAGTCACCTTAGTAATACCTGGGTAAAAAGGACAGTCAGCACAGTAATACAAGGGTAAATGGGACAGTCAGCACAGTAATACCTGGATAAAAGGGACAGTCAGCACAGTAACACCTGGATAAATAGGAAAGCCAGCAGAGTAATACCTGGATAAAAGGGACAGTCACCACAGTAACATCTGGATGACTGGGACAGTCACCACAGTAATAACTGGATAAATCGGACAGTCACTACAGTAATACCTGGATGAAAGGGACAGTCACCATAATAATACCTTGATATATGGTACAGTCACCACAGTAATATCTGGATAAATGGGACAGTCACCAAAGTAATATTTGAATAAATGGGATAGTTAGTACAGTAGTTTCCGGGTAAAGAGGACAGTCACCACGGCAATTCCTGGATAAAAGGGACAGACAGCAAAGTAATACCTGGATAAATAGGGCACTTACCACAGTAATACCTGAATAAAAGGAACAGTCACCACAGTAATATTTGGGTAAAAGGGACAGTCAGCACAGTACTACCTGGATAAAAGGGACAGTCAGTACAGTAATACCTGGATGGGTGCTAGGACCATTCGTTACTGGACCGTTCGTCCCCGGACACTTCGTTACCGGACATTTTGCTACAGGACAGTTCGTTACTATAGTGCAGCAGATAATTGCATATTTCATAAGAATCGTTCAGATAGTGAAACAAGCATGAAATTTTGCACAAGTGCTCTTTAAAGTTCCCTCTATCAGAAAAGGGCGCTGGCCACGCAAAAAATTTAATATGGCGGCCAAATTCCAAGATGGCGGCCAGTATCGACAGATTTTGGCTAATTTTTCACTAGAATGGCATGTATTTGCTTCTAGCAATATGGTAAAGCTCTTCCATACTATTTCTTGTGAATATTATGTTTCTGTAGCTTCCCAGTACAGTTTACCTTTAAATATGGGGGCTATATGGCTGCCAAGAAAAGGTAGAAACAATAATTATAATGAGAAATAATGCCCGTTCAACAATTATCGTTTTAAGCATGGATCTTGGTTTCTGTGGTTTTAGATCCTAATGAGGCCATCTCTTTCGAATAACTCATCAATTTTGAAGGAAAATTAATAAATGTAAAAGAGTGTATGTCTGCACACAACCAGGGCACACTGGTGACATCACTGCTGTGTAACTCAGCATGGGGTTCAGTGCCAGCTAATCCAGCTTTACTAATCCTGTAGTCTTAGACTAGTAGTTGTAGTATAGTTTAGTTTAATGTCCCAAATGCTTTCTAACAGCCCCAGACCAGCTATAGTTAGATAGCCGCACCTGAATAGACAGGATGTGCCAGCGCGGGAGAGCCGAGCCAAGGGTATGGGGGCTGTACATGATGGTTCATGTACTTACCCGGATGGTGTACAGATCACATGGGACTTAAATGGCACTGGATGAATGATCGGGCTAGGTGTAGGGAGACCGAACCTAGTTGAATCCCATACAGGAATGTGTGCTTTGTTTAAGGTGGTAAAAGGATAACCCCTCGGCCTTAATCAAAAGTGAAATCATGGCAGAATGTGATGCCAATCCAATATTGAGCAGTAGAAAAACAAAATGGAGTTTGTGTTGTCTTTGTCAGAAGGACAAAAGAGGTGAGCACTTGACATCACCTCCAAGTCATCATGTCCTAGACCATGATGGGTACACAATGCTGGCAAGGAACATTCCCATGTTCAGTGAAATTAATGAAATGCCACTGATAATGGATCCAGCAAGGCTGGATGAAGGTGATGGCATAGAGGCCACTCTCAGGAAAAATGCAGCAAAATACCATGTGAACTGTCGCTTGTTGTTTAACAACACTAAACTGGACCGTGCAAGAAAGCGACAATCCAATGACCAGACCAGCAACACTGAGACAAGTCGTGCAAAACTGCGCCGAACCAGTCATGACAATGAAGTTTGCATTTTCTGTGAGAAAGTGGCACCTGCATCTGATCTCAGACAGGCTAGTACTAAGGGCCTTGACTTGAAATTGCGTGAATGTGCAGAGATACTTAGTGATGGCAAGCTCCTTGCTAAGTTGACTGGTGGGGATGTCATTGCACAGGAGTTTAAGTATCACCATGCCTGTCTTTGTGCCCTCTACAACAGAAAAAGGTCCTACCTGAGGAGCCTTGAGAAAGACCAAGGTAGCACTGAGTCAGAATCAGATGTGTATCCACTAGTTCTGTCAGAACTGATGACATACATTGTTGAAAACAACCTTTGTTCAGATGATCCAGTCACATTTCGGCTGGCAGATATTTGCCACCTCTACCAACAACGTCTGGAACAATTAGGTGAAGAGTCACCAAGTGTAAATTCCACGAGACTCAAAGACAAACTTCTGGCAGAAATTCCAGAACTTGAGGCTCATAAATCTGGCAGAGATGTATTACTTGCATTTCAAAAGGATGTGGGAAAAGCACTTGCTCAATCATCTGATCTTTCAGAGGCAGTTATCATTGCTAAAGCAGCAAATATTCTCAGAAAGTCTATACTTGATCATCAGTCACGGTTTGATGGCACATTTTCTGAGGCTTGTGTACGAAATTCTGTGCCTCCTCTCCTGCTCCAGTTTGTAGGGATGGTTGAGCATGGGGCTGACATCAAGTCACAGTTACGATTTGGAGCATCAAAGTCAGAATCAGGCCATTGCACAGCAGAGTCCACAGTTCCACTTCTGGCACATGGTGTTGTCTATGGAACTTGTGATATTCCTACTGATCAGGTCCTTCCGTGAGGCCAATTTTGTCCTCTACTGCCAGGCATTGCATGAGCTGATACCCTACTTCTTTTCCAACAATAATACAAACTATGCTCGTTGGCTGCCTATTCACCTCAGGGACATGCTTACCCTAGAGAGTTCACACCCAGAGTTGCACAAGGAGTTCAAGGCTGGCAACTTTGTTGTGCACAAGACCAGTCGCCAGTTCTCAGCAATGGCTCTTGACCAAGCTCATGAGCAGACCAATGCCTTTATAAAGGCTGATGGCGGAGCCATTGGGCTGACTGAAGATCCGTCAGCACTCAGAAGATGGATGGTGGCTGGCCCAGAGATCATCCGCTTGGTGTCTGCATACGAAACAGAGGTTCAAAGTAAGGAGTCTAATGAGCAGACAACACACCATGAACAAACACCTCATGCGCAGAAGACATTCTTGGAGAGAGTCAGCAAGCTGTCATTGGCTTTGCAACACTTGGGAAGTCCTTTTCAGGAAGAGAGCCAGGATCTGTATTCCATTGACAACAAAGACATTGCCCACCCCAGCTCAGCAGAACTTCTACAGACACACCTTGACAGAGGCCGCACTAAATTTCAGAAGTTTTCAGACTCTTTGGCAAACAATGCAGTCTCCTTCTATGAGCCGATAAAGAAGAACAGAACTGACTTCTTCAGGCAAGAAGCTGCTCCTGTAGAACAGTCAAAGCAGAAACTTCTGAAGGAGGATTGCCAGCTTTTCTCAAAGCTATTTATATCCTGTCAGAGCCGTGAATGTGATCTGCAGGAATTCTTCCAGCACGAGAATCAAACATTCCCAGCTTCCCTTAGTGAGGGTGGTAGGCTGTACACATGTCAGAAGTCTCAGCTGACCTCGGTCCTGGAGAGTCATGTTACACTAGAAGACAAAGAACCAAAGACTGATGTCCTCATTGTAGATGGATCAGCTTTGGTCCATGCCTTGCCACCAAAGAAAGGAAAGACCTTTGAGGGCTATGCACTTTGCGACTTCTTGCCTGTGATACAATCCTATAGCAGCAAGTACACATCATCACATCTTGTATTTGATGTATACAATACATCCAGCCTCAAAGCTGAGACCAGGCTCCAACGTGGTCAAGGAGGAAGGCGCAAGGTGACAGACAAGAACACAATTCCATCCAACTGGCGCAATTTCCTAAGACACGATGCCAACAAGACAGAGTTGTTCCAGTTCCTGGCAGACAAAGTTGCCCAGATGTCTGCCACAAATGTTGTCATTGCCACGAAAGGGTCTGCTGTCCTCAGCACTCATGAGGCTAGTCTTCAGGGACTGGAAAAGTGCTCTCATGAGGAAGCTGACACCCGCATCTTTCTCCATGCCAAATATGCCACAGAACATGGAGCCAAGACCATCACGGTTAAAGCAAATGACACAGATGTTCTTGTCGTTGCAGTCAGTGCTTTCTCCACTCTCCACAATCTAGGGCTAGAGAAGCTATGGGTGGCATTTGGCCAAGGCCAGAGCCTGCGCTGGATTGCTGTGCATGACCTGTGCAACTCTCTGGGCCAGGAGAAGGTGAATGGCATGCTCTTCTTCCATGCGTTCACAGGCTGTGATACAGTGTCAGCCTTCCGGAGCAAGGGCAAGAAGACCACCTGGCAGACATGGAACATCTTTCCAGAGGCCTCCACTGTGTTCTCCAAACTGAGTCACTACCCTCTCAGAGTGGAAGAGAGTGACCTGAAGGTCCTGGAGAGGTTTGTCATACTTATGTATGAAAGATCCAGCACTGCTGGCACTGTGGATGAGGCTAGACTTGATATGTTTGCCAGAAAACAAAGGGCATATGAGGCCATTCCACCAACCAGGGGAGCTCTCCTCCAACACACCAAGCGTGCTGCGTACCAGGCTGGTTGTGTGTGGGGGCAGGCCACCCAGTGTCAGCCACAGCCAGAGAACCCTGCTGAGTGGGGATGGCAAAAGTCTGGTGAAGCATGGCAAGTCCTCTGGACAACCAACTCGCCCTTAGCCAAGAGTTGCCAACAGCTTACCAAATGTGGATGCAAAGCAGGCTGTCGGGAAAGGTGCAAGTGCTACAAGCTGGGTCTTCCCTGCACAGCTCTGTGCACTTGCAAATGTGAAGTCTAGATAAATATTGCCCTCTCTTCAGTAGATAATCTAGCTTGAGCATCCAACGTGTCATGCTATGCCTACCTTCTTATCCTCGAATTTTTCAAAGGTGTAGGTTGAGAGACCTATACATAGATTGGTTGCGTTTAGTCCGTATTTCTCTTCTTTTCTTTTTATGGTTACAGTCTTAGACACAATGTTGTATGTGACCATACCATTACTATTTCAGTTGAAAATAGCATATTAGTTAAACTGTCTGATCACATGAATATACCATTAAATAAAAACAGTTGGTCTCTATGTCTGCTAGCACTGTGGATAGAAAAAAAAACTTTTATGGCAACCATTTTGTACGCCATCTTGGGTACAATTCATTTAGTAAGGGTTTTCAATAAAATGTGTGGTATGGAACATTTTTATAACCTAAAAGTCGAGGTTTAAAAAAAAAAAACTGGCATATTCCATCCAATAGATGCTCCCAAACCAGTGAATCTCAACATAGATGGCGGCCATTTTGAAAAATAGCCGCCATCTTGGATTTTCAGGTGGCCAGCGCCCTTTTCTAAGAGAGTGTAGTCTTAGGAATGTTTGTGCCAAATTTCATGCTTGTTTCACTATCTGAACGATTTTTACAGCAATCTGCTGCACTACTAGGACCCTTCGCTACCAGGCCATTACGCTACCAAGAGCTTTTTTTTTTTTAGATTTGTTGTGAGCTCATATTTTTTAATTAGATAAATGTGATAATAATAATAATAATAATAATAATAATAATAATAATAATAATAATAATAATAATAATAATAATAATAATAATAGTTTGTCATTTTTTTTTATAATAATACAATAGTAATACTATATATTTATTATAAAATTGAAATATTAAAAATATTTACTGTACTAGTTTGGTCATATATTAGTTTAGTCATGTATTATAAAATAAAAAGAAAGTTTTTATTAATATAGCTTCAAATTATGAGCAATAGCTCGAAGAAAATCCATTTTACATTCAGGGTTGTAGCGACTAATAACATTAAGAACCCTCTGCTCAGAGTTCTTATACTTTCTTTTCTTTGAAGGTAGATTGCCGCAATTTACTTGTATGATTTTTGTTCTCGCTAGTCATTCTTCGTTTTTCAAGGCATCAATCAATTTCCATATATTTGGATGTGAGCTTGTAACTGAAGTTCTAAGAGAGCTATGAAAACCCTCTAAATTGTTATTTGTCCTGGGCATTTCGTTGACTGTCCTCTGATACACATTCCACAACTGTATAGGAAACAGGGGTTCTAGTCGTCTTCTCCTTGATCCCCGGCCTTGTTCACCACCAATGTAATTTGTAGAAAAGTACGAAACTATTTCTTCTGGAATTTCATCATCATCGATCAACTCCTCAAACCCTGAAAGAACGTCATTTGGCGGTAAAAATGCCAGTGCTGGGAAACAGCGCACTTTTAAACTAAATTCGTCGTCTTGATGATATCGTTCCTTGTACCCTGCTTGAACTGTATGTTTGTAAACATTCTGAGATAAATGAAATAAACAACAGCTAACTTCTGTTTCTTGAAAAACAGCCTTCAGTGAATTAATGACAGCCTTTTCAAAATCAACCACAATGCGATCTGGCTCATGATTTTGTACGAGGTCTTTAATTACAGAAAAAAGGCGCTTGTAAGTGGCTTCGGTTTTATCAGGTAGTAGTGCAAAAAGTCGGGGAATATTTATGTCTTTAGTTTGTATATGCAACGTATATAACTGATAGTATATAATTGGACAACATTTGAATGTTCCATCACCTGCCCATACTTTAAACTTTTTCAAATCACTTAATCCATCTGCAGATGCAAATACCAAAATCCTTTCGAGATCGTCTTCGCCACTGTCGTATTGCAGAAATAATGACCCAATACTCAGTTTGGCGTAGTCTTTGGGAATCAGATAACCATGCCTTACTTGTGGAATTGGAGGAGATTTATTTTCCTTTTGCCTCCATCGGCGTATAGTACGACTTATATTTGATGGACAATGAAGTTCAGCTATGGCACATTCATGTAAATTCTTTAATTCAGTAGCAATCAAAGTACGTGAAGAGTCCTGGGTTCCAAGAGCTTTATCTTTGATTTGATTGCTTGCACATTTTGCACTTACAGAAGAAGCCGTGGTAGTATGATTGTGTTCACCGACTTCCTTTATTATTACATAATTATCCTCATCAACGTTTGTGTGCGCTCTTGCTTTACACCTCCGATTTTCACACATCCAATATTGTTTTGTCCCATCACTATTTTCCTTCTGCTTACAGTATATGTAATTCAAATCATCCACCAACTTGATTTGTTTTCTTCTGGATTCAATCGTCTTGGGCATCTTGACTAAGGGTTCAGTCACTTTTAAAAAAGATACTTAGCAAATGAAATACGTTGGTTTAGTTACAGTAACAAAGTAAAATGTATAATAGTATCCAGTATTTAAGTAACAAGGTAAGATGTATAATAGAAATTATGTTAACAACTATTCAGTATTTCAAGTTAGGAACTACATTAACACGGTGATCAACATTTAATTACAAAAATAATAGTAGACAAAACTTTGAACTTTTGTTAGCGTAATGGCCTGGTAGCGAAGTGTCCTAGTAACGAACTGTCCCGTAGCGTAATGTCCGGTAACGAAATGTCCGGGTACAAACGGTCCAGTAACGAACGGTCCGGACACCACCTGGATGAACAGGACAGTCACTATAGTAATATCTGGATAAAAGAGATGGTCAGAACGGAACACCTACATAATTGGGATAGACAGTAAAGTAATAACTGTATAAAAGGGACCTTTAACACAGTAATACCTGAATAAATAGGACAGTTACCATAGTAATACCTGGATAAATGTGACTGTCACTACAGTAATGCCTGGATGAAAGGAACAGCCAGTATAGTAATACCTAGATAAATGGGACAGCCAGTACAGTAATTCTGGGGTAAAAGGGACAGTCACCATGGTAATCCATGGATAAATGAGACAGTCACTACAGTAATATCTGGATAAATGGGACAGCTAGAACCTAATATTTGGGTAGCAGTTAGTACAATAATTCTTGGATAAATGGGACTGTTACCACAGTAATACCCGTATAAATGTGGCAATTAGAACAGTAATATCTGGATAAAATGGACATTCAGTCCAAATAGGCACAGGAAAATTTGTTTGAGTCCAGAGTTTTCCCACGCAGCACCAGGTTGTCAACTAGTGAACAAATAAATATCCTCATGATTGCGTAATGACTATGACGCGTAACACTTGATCAACACATGATCAGCTTAGCAATAATGCTTAATCAAACTGATGACCATTGGTTGGAGATTGGCTCTTAATCTCTTATCATTACTGATTAGCAAACGTACCTCATGCCAAATGGACATTTATTGAGATCTTTGGAGGAACAAGTTTGTAATATGATTACATTCGAAAGCTGTAATTTCAAGTGGAAAAAACAGGAAACGTGAGGAATTATCGAGTTTTATTAGTCACTTTTGTAACACCAACCAGCTGAATTATTACAATATTTGGTTAAAGCTCGAAGATAAATGTTTGTCATATTAGACAAAAGTCAGTTTAACTAAACGTCCCAGGACTGAAATCTGCAGCCATACCAGTAAACATGCGTTCGCTTTTAATAAGTCACGGAATAAAGAACAGTATTGACTGGATCATCAGCAACCCAGATTTATCAGGTTAGGCCGATATAATCTCATCGCAAAACGAGAGATCAGAATTCAGGATGGTCAATAGCAACTTGAATCCAATAAACTGGCTGCTGTTGCTCTCCTGGGAGAGATTACAGTGATTGTTGCAACACTTGCCAATAAGAGGATGGAATTATAATAGATAATAGAGAGAGAGAGAGAGAGAGAGAGAGAGAGAGAGAGAGAGAGAGAGAGAGAGAGAGAGAGAGAGGTGGGGGGAAGATTATGGATCTTGTGGCGAGATTGTGGACACGGAACCGGGTGTTTATTATGAATGTCAGGGGGGATTTTAATGCTCTGCAGTCCCCCTGCTTCAGAAACGCATAAGTGAGATAAACATTAAATAAAATAGACTCATTGGCAAGGAAAATATTTCCAGTCTGATACTTTCTCGTTTATTTACGAGCTTTTGATCTCGAGGACGGCCATGTTTAGTGACGGATCTAGTATACAACAATGGCAGTAACAGTGGCAGGATTTGTTCATTTCCGTTTGATGACTCGAGACAATAGTATATATATATATATATATATATATATATATATATATATATATATATATATATATATATATATATATATATATATATATATAATCTGTCTATCTATCTTTCTACATATATATATAGATAGATAGGTAGGTAGTAGATAGACAGATAGATAGACAGATATGCAGAGGACAATACGAACACTATTCGAATCTTCGACTGAAAATAACCTACTAATAGAGATCGAAATGATAGGTATGTTGATGCAACAAAAAACTTAGTTGCGATCTAGTATTATCATGACAAAGGGCGGTTAGAAAAGTCGCATTCATATCTTAACGTCCAAAGAACCCTTTTTAGCATTTGTGTCATTCTCCCATTAAAGTAGACGGTACTAATGATTTTAGGGACAAATTACCGGAAAACGAAACCTGAACTTTTAAGGTATCGCAAGACGAGGGACGTTATATACACTGAGTATAGATTGTCACTAATTGCAGCTGAAAACATCGTAAAAGTCTTTCAGAAGCCCTGTGGTTAAATCACTCATTATTCTTAACTGGAATTTATTGTAATTTATTGTTACGTTTATGAAGCACACCTTAAAATTGTAGACTAGGAAAGGAATCTAACTCATTGCACCCAAAATCTCCGATCTGTAGCGTTAATTTCTGATACTGAAAATTTAATCCAATAATATATATATATTACAACAGTACCTTTATGTGGTGTTGCATATAAATGATTACTGAAGTCATTAATTAAATAGTATAAACCACGTCCCATAGAACTCTGTCTGCCTGACCTACTCTCTCTCTCTCTCTCTCTCTCTCTCTCTCTCTCTCTCTCTCTCTCTCTCTCTCTCTCTCACGCACACATACTATACCTATAAACATATCAATGGTATTTAACGACATTAATATGAATAGCTCAAATTATCCAGTAAATTATGTACAGCTTATTTTCTTTTTCTTGCACAAAACGGCATTAAAATTAGGTTTCCCTTTAGTAATATAAATAAATAAAATATACATATTGAGATACAATTAAACTGGTAAAAAAAAAATATTACTCTCTTACTAAGGGTATATCTATATCAGAATTCAATTAAATGGATCACACATCACTTTTAAACAGAAGTGAGACCTTAGTTTATAGCTAGCATCATCGCAGGAAAGAGAACATTAAATTATGCAGATGAAACTTATCAGAGAGAACGCAATCGTACTCTATCCATTAAGTCCATGAGAAAATCACTTTTGCTGCAGATGTCTTTCGTTGAGATTCTATTCAAAGAAAAAGGCCTGATTACCTAACATTTCAAGATGTTTCCTTTTCATTGTCAATGAATGTTATGCACCTGTTTTGCACGTGTATCAGGACGAGCCCTGTGTGTCGACCTGAATAAACACAAAACTAATATTTTCTGTCAAGAAATAATAAATCCCTTGAGAGGATTTCACTTGGAATGGACATTAAAGATGCCACAGGGCAAGTAGTGGCTGTAAGTTTTTGGATGACCATCTGTATGTAGTTTGTCTTCTGCCCACTGGAACTTCGCGTTATAAACCCAGGAAAGTGTGTTGATGGTTGTACGAATCATACGCATGTGCAATATATATGACATAAGTATACATATATATCCATATATTATAAGAAGCTCTCATTAAAATGTTAGAGAAATAGTGTTGTCTTTCTCATTGTTAACAACCAGTGCAAAATGTTTAAATAGATTTTCAACATTAGGAGACTCTTGCTGTTTGCGTTTGAAGGAGTTGTTCCGATTGCAGATACTCCGTTCTTTTTTTATTGTCTATTGCACGATATCTTTATTTCCCTGTGATCATGTTGATAATGCTTTAAGAATATAAAAATCTTGCGATGGAAGCTACCACCAAAATGACAAAGAAACAGTATTATATTTGTCAATGTTGATAACCGCTGCAAAATGTTTAAGTAGATTTTTCAACACTAGGAGATTCTTGCTGTTGCGTTCGATGGAGAAAATAATTATCCTCCTTGCAGGATTTTCTCTCACTTCACCTTATAAAGAATAACTTAAAGAATTATACTTTCTTTCTATCTGGTCAACATCTCTCTCTCCTCACACACACACTCGCACAAAAACACTCACACAAAGCAATAACAATACTAGCATCTGTATATGCATGAACATGTTCTATATTGTATACTTACAATATATACGCCAAAAAATTTTTCGTAATATTGTCAGTAAAAATTATTCTAATTTTAGGATAAGATATAACATTTTTAAACTTTTTCTCAGAACCTAATGATGGATACAAAGGGGAAAATAATTAAGATGAATGATCTCGAGAGAATATGAAATTCAGAAATCTCTAACAAAGTCAAAGCTCTTGCGAAAGAGTTATAATGAGATCTGCGGAAATAGTTATAAAGATGCCAATCAAGCATTCTTAAAACGGAACGAAATTGGAACTATTTTGAGTAATTAGACAAAAATTATGTGAAACTTTCGTGAAATACTGACAAAAAATGTAAAGCCATTGTTTAAAAATATCCCAGAAAACATTACAAGAAACTGCTAACTGGAAATACAATCTATAATACGACAGACATTTTTACTATTGGCACAACATAGACCTTTATTCTTAACGAGTTGTGAATTCTGTTGGATATGATATACTTAACTACTGTCTTTTAGTGCGGCGTCTGTAATTTTTCGTCAATGTAGTGAACTTAAAAAAAAATTGTATATCATACGTGCTATATTTATCTCTTTAGTAAAACCGACAGATTCCTATACTATTGTGAATTTTCACAATATCGTTGTAGATAAAAGATGAGTTCAGCTGGAAAAGATTGGTTTATTGTAAAATAATAAAAAATTATATCAGCTTTCAAACCTATCTGAAAAACAATGTATATATATATATATATATATATATATATATATATATATATATATATATATATATATATATATATATATATATATATATATATATATATATATATATATATATATATATATATATATATGCACCCAAGCAATGTCAAGTTCAGGAAACCAGAAAATCATCCCTGAAACCTCCGGGAAACTTGAAGTGGACATCGTTTAACGAATTTCATTAATATAGCCGTACTTTTGAGAAATCTTTCGTTCACCCAACTAGTGTAAATTAACTTTTCTATGAGATCTGGCGTTACTCTTGCCCTTTTCTGAGAATTTATGTTGATATACACATTGGGATTAAGTTTATTTAGCCATTTTTTGTGTTTTCGCAGATATTTCTTGTTTTCCAGATTTTTTTTTTTAGATTTAAAGGTATTTCCGGTAATATATTAAACGATCTATATTATAAAAGTTTTCTATGTGTATAATACTTGAAACAGATATATTAAGAATTTCGTTTATTATTTTATTTTACAAATAAACAAAGAATTAATGAAGGACATAAATCCGATATTCACTTTATCATCCTAATATTTTAAAAATAAGATATTAGTTTTTTTTAATTGCTTCTAGATTTACTTGAATTCATAAGGAATTAATTAAAAATATGTGATGATGAAGTTATAGCGAAGGCGTGAGTAAGAGGCAGTGTCTACAGACTTACTCATTTATTCAAAACAAAAACATACAGAAAGGTCAACGGCTCTTGTGAGCGAAAATGTAGTGCCTGACATCAG
Source organism: Macrobrachium rosenbergii (assembly GCA_039081455.1). Classification (NCBI taxonomy): domain Eukaryota; kingdom Metazoa; phylum Arthropoda; class Malacostraca; order Decapoda; family Palaemonidae; genus Macrobrachium; species Macrobrachium rosenbergii. The sequence goes on from JANJGK010000041.1 coordinate 5,572,917, forward strand.
GCGAACAAAATAGAGATTGATATACAGTCAACTGTGTTTGTTTGAGAATGAAGAATGGTACATAATTCTATATACAAGTTGCAATCAGAGTTCTGATAAATATATCAGGAAAGCTGACACTATATTGCTTCTATTGGTAATGTTACATTTGATGTGACATTATTATGAATGACAATATACATAAAAAAGATATGTGGTGTTGGCTGTTTGTTATATGTGAGTGCTTGTCACATATGTCAGGAGATGTTTGTTGTGAGGAGCAGATGCCCGTAGGGTATGAGTTCGGACAGCCCGGGAAGATAGAAGATTGTGTAGGTCCGTGTGGGACCCTACAGGGCTTCCTACCTTAGAAAGGCCTACAGTTGTAGGTCGGTGTTGGGGAGGTATGCTGGTTTGAGGTGATCGATGGAGATACAACAGTCCTGCCGTCAACTGTCATCTAGTAAGCCTTGTCTTTTCTTTGGATGATCCGGTATGGTTTCGAGTAGGCTGGGGAGAGGTGGGGCAGTCAGTGTGTATCCACTTGTACAAATGCGTATTTTACGTCCTGCAATTTGTTGGGGATGTATACTTTTCTGGCCATGTCGTAAGTCGTCTTGGCCAGCATTATTCGTTCTAATACTTTACGGATATCAGATGGGGAAGTCAAACTTGTTGGATGTTGAAAGACGTTTGCCGGCAATGCGTTGAATGCCGCGTGTGGTGATGTTCTCAGGCCAGTAGGATCCAAGGTAACTCCTTTCTCGAACTCCCATCTTGACATCAGGTGGTGAGTGATGCTTTCAACGATCGGTGTAGCCTTTCAACGATGCTGTTGGCTTCTGGGTTGTAGGCCATCATGTGTACTATCTTTGTCCCCAAACTCTCTGTGAGGGCGTTCCATAAACTGGATGTGAAGTTGGCCTCCCTGTCACTCATGATAATCTGTGGGACTCTATGTCTGTTGATCCATCTGATGAAAGCTTTCACACAACTCTCCTCTGTCTGTTGCCATATCAGTATTGCTTCTGGCCACCTGGTGTTTCGGTTGATGATGGTGAACAGGTATCTGTACCCCTCAGAGATGGGTAGAGGGCCCACTATGTCAACGTGGATGTGAGCAAGACAGCAGTGTGTTGTGTGGAACTCTCCTATTCCTCTCTCTCTATGTGCCTTGTTATTTTTGATGTCTGACACAGAAGGTATTCTCCCATCCAATTTTTTATGTTGGCTTACATTCCCCACCAGATGTACCATTCCACTACAATTCAGGCAGTTGCACAGCCTGATGTGTGGGACAGGTGTCAGGAAGTCGGCGATTGTTTTTACTTTTGCTGGGAGGGGTTTGATGTCATCTGGGCTTATTTGATGTCCCAGGAATTCCACTGTTTTTTGGCCCACTCACATTTGTCTTCCCTTACCACAAGTCCATTTTCTTTGAGTATTTGTAGCACCCTTTTGACATCTTTTTGGTGCTGCTTCAGTAGAAAATGCAGAAGGGAAGATCACCCAAAACTCATCCATTAGTCTTTGGAAGGTTGCCCCCATGTTCTGAAGGCTGAAGCAGCTGTAATTGAATGTGTAGGTGTTGAAGTGGGTGATAATCGTGGTCTTCTCTTTGTCTTCCTTCGCTACTGGAACTTGGGAGTATCCCTTAGTTGGTGATGTCTGCTATGTTCGGCAGCAGATATCTGTCGGGCTTTGTTTTAACGTTTAGCCACCGATATTCTCCGCTCAGCCTCCATTTTCCATCGGGTTTTGGTACCGTGTGAACGGGGGATACCCAAGGGCTGGGGGCTTTTTGGCATATTCCTGCCTTCTCCACATCCTTTAATACTTATTTAGCGTAGGTGAGTTTTTCTGGGGCCAAACGTCTGAAGTGGGCATGGACTGGGGGACCTTCCATTTCTATGTGGTGCTGGATGCGGTGCTTTGTGCTTTGTTGGTTTGGTTAAGTCGTGGTCTTTGAAGACCACTGGGAATTCCTGTAGGAAGCAGCATATTCCTGGTAGATGGGTGGCTGATGCGATGTGTACAGTTTGTTGTATCTGCTGTTGTCATGATGATGCAGTGGTGGGTTGCTTTATTAGTTGTTGCGGTGATGATGCGGGGGTGGTTTATGGGATCAGCTGTTTTGATGCTAAATCCACCAGCAGGTTGTGTTCTTTTAGGAAGTCTGCTCCTAAAAGCGCTAATGTTATGTCTGCCATGATGAACGTCCAGCTGCAGCCTTTCCCGTTTCATGGTCCGCCTTCCGTACAGCTTAAGTGGAGCTCTGCTAGTGGTGGTTACATGGATGTTGGTGGGTGAGGTGGGGTTGAGTCGTTCATGTGGGTTGGCTGGTGCGAATGATTTGTATGCCCTGGTGTTGATGAGGAATTCTGGGTTCGACCTCTCATTCCTTAAGAAGAAGCACATTGAGCCTTTGCGCTTATACCTGGAAGAAAGACAGTGGAAAGCAGATGCAGCTTCTCTTTGTGACCCTCTTACATGGTTTTTGAGAACAGGCACCCTTTGTCACATTTGCAGGCCGTTCTTCCAAACTTCCAATAAAAGAAGCGCATTCTGTCTGGTGGTTATTTTTTTTCTGCCTGGTCTTCCCATTGTTGAATTGTTTTGGGAGGCTCCACTTTTGGATGGTGCAGCCGGGTGGGCCATGTTTACTGTGTTGACCAAACTTAGGAATTCTTCGATGGGCATGATGGAGGCATTGGGCATGGCCCCCACTGTTTGGCGGGGCAGTCTTTTGAGGAGGACCTCTCTCACAAGGTCCAGGGTTGATTTGGGTTGTCTGTTGGCTGGCTGCATGTAGCGTTACCAGCTGACGCAATTGCTTGTAGACGTGCAATGGCCACTTGTCTCCTATGGCTGCCCCACATTGTCCAGGAACTTCTTGGCTCTTAGGGTGGGTGGCATGCTGAAGGATGACTTCAGCTGGTCCTTCAGTGATTCGTAGGTAACAGGGGTTTTAAGTTCTGTGAGCCATTCTGCAACTTGCTCGAGAACGTTGCTGGCAGGAATTCAAGGACGGCATCTGCTCTGCATGCTGGGGAGGTGATTTTCCCTGACCAGAAGATTGTCTCTGCCCTGAAGAACCAAACTTCTGGGCTGTGGGCATGAAGGGGACCAGTTACATGGAGGCGGTGGCGACGCTGTCGCTGGGGAGGCTGGCATCGCTGGGGCTGGCTGGGCTGGTGATCTCCATGATCAACAATGTAGCAAAGGCGTGGGTAAGAGGCAGCATCTACAAGCATACTGATTTACTCAAAACAACAAGCAGCAAGGTCAAGGGCTCTTTCGAGCAGAAATGTAGTGCCTGACACGAGGCGAACAAAATAGAGTTTAATATACAGTCAGCTGTGCCTGTTTGAGAATTGAGAATGGTACATAATTCTATAGACAAGTTGAGAATAGAGTTATGATAAATATATCTGGAGAGCTGACATTATATTGCCTCTATTAGGAATGATACATTTGATGTGACATCATTATGAGCGACAGTATACATAAAAAGGTGTCGGTTGTGTTTCTTATTTGCGTGTGCTTGGCACGTATGTCAGGAGATGCTTCTTGTGAGGAGCGGATGCCTGTAGGGTATGAGTTCGGACGGCCAGGTAAGATGGACAATTGTGTAGGTCCGTGTGGGACCCTACAGATCAAAGCAACCATCTACTGTATACTGATGTAAAACGTATCCCCAAAATTATTAATTGTTATCTATGTGCTATTAGAAATAAAAATATTCTGTGCAGACAACAATATAATCTAACATTTGAAACAGAATAAGCGTGACAAGGTTGAATATATTATTGAAAATATACGAGTATCATTCATTATTGCTTATCATGGATACATTATGTATCATTATTAATTTGTGAGATGACAAATTTCAGTTAGTTGGTATATTGTTAGAAATGATCACAATGCGTTTTTGTAAAACTATCATCAGGAATGATTTAACACTGTGTAAGTGCTAAAAATAATTTCACTTGAGGCAGCTGACATTATATCAGTGTTTAAAAAATTTCTGTATATGAGTTATGGATGAACTGTTTATTTTCATGCAAACCAAATAAAATCATTGTTATTTTGATCCTTGGAAGACGAAAAAGGATAATTGTTCAAAGTAAGTGTAAGTGAGCCATTACAGAGAAAAATAAGGTCAAAATTTTTTCCTGATGTTTGTCATATCTGGGGTCTTTTAAAAAAAGACGCGTCGTAATACCACCGATAACTTGTATGGTTTCTCTCCCTTCAAAAGGACAAGTTTCATATGATTAATCACATTGTGAAGAAGCGATGGGGTAGAATACTAGGAATCTTTTCGCTTTTATGGATGGTCGTTTATTTAATAAGACATTCTGTTTCTCTTATTGAGTTAATGAATGTGAAATGCTTTTCTTTCGAAATAAAACAAAAAAATTTAAAAGCAACGAAAAACATAACAATAATCAGATAAGGAATTAGTGAACCAATAAAGCGTAATGATGATTCTTTAAAGAAACATTAAAAGTAGTAAAGAATCACAAGGAACATATGTTCCAGTCTTAAGTAAAATAATAACCAACAAGGCTATTTCACCGCATTGTAGCTATGGGAATAAAAGATATCAGGTTCTGGGTAATGTATGAGATTCCTGCAACTCTCTTAATTTTTTAATCATACATTAAAAAATTAAGAGAGTTGCAGGAATCTCTGGAATGGGGTGGTCTGAAGGGAAATGTGGGTAAAACATGTTACTTATACATGATAGAAGAGGTCTATATTTAAAACAGGCTGAAAATTTCCAGTACCTGGGATCTACTTTAAGCCAAGAGGGAGAGAGTGAAGCTGAGGAAGAAAATGTGATAAAAGCAGCTTGGGGAAATAGAACGAGGTGGCAGGGATAGTGTGAGACAGATAGCCGAATAAACTATAAACGGAAATGTATAGCACTGTAATCAGACCGGGATGCTGTATGGTTCAGAAACAAAGGCATTAAGAAGGAAGGAGGAACAGAAGCTACAGCGAACAGATATGAGGGTGCTGAAGTGAATACTGTGGATCTTGTTGCGTGAGAATGATTGTAGGTATTTGAAGCCATATCAGTAATGCAGTTTTACCTTGGTCTGCTAAATATGGGGATGAGTTCTTTCTGTCATTATTATTTCTCTCGTCAAATCTATACAGTATGCAATAATAATCTCGTAGTTCATATGGAATAAATACGATACTCTTTTAAACAACGTTGATCACTCGGGTCAGTGAGTATGGCCTTCATCTGAATACATAACCACAACTAGCAATGAAGTATAATTATTTAAAGTCAACTTTAAAACAATAGAGTTACTATTACTTAGAAATTATCAATATTGTTTTGTATATATATATATATATATATATATATATATATATATATATATATATATATATATATATATATATATATATATATATATGTATTTTTTCTTTTTTTGCTCAGTCGTAGTTACTTTTAACATGCTGTTATGCCTACAATCCTAATGGTAACTGCATACACTATGATATTTTCGTGTATACAACTTTGATGTAAAACCTCACATATGTGTATTTATCGTTCATATTCCTCTTATACGTTGCACGCGCAACAATTGTCACTACCTATCAAAATAATAAGTGTGATATTATAGTATATATACTTCGCCGATGTAAATGTAGGCAACCAAATGCGTGGTCACTTGTCATTTGACAATTAACATATTAGGTAAAGAATAACATGGCTGTAATAGAAAATTTCAGATTCAAAATCGTATTAGATAAACAAATAGCAATCTCCAGCGGGACATTGTAACCCTTCACATACCAAATTCGGTTGTCATCTTTGTCTCACATACTGTTGTTTGTTTCTTCTTTCTTAGGACTTTTCTGCTCATGCCTCCCGAGATTTTTATGAATGCATCGATGTATACCTTCCTTCTAAGCTCTTTCTGCTACTTCCTTGTGCAGACATGCTGTATGTTTTAGGTAACCCTGAGATAACCTAAATCAAATCTTATTATATTGACAAACAATATTTACCATCCAGGTTACTGTGCTCATGTGTACATTCAATATGATACCATTAAATAAACAGCTGTTTCGCCATCGAGGATGTATGCATTTTTATCTATTCTAGCTTTACTCAATCTTTTGATCCTTGAAAACGAGTTGTTTTTCTCTGCCTGCATTTATTTCAGCTATTTTATATTTAAAATCACATCTAGTGTTTAGTTGTCTGTATCGTCATATTATATTAATAATATTAAAGCCCACCTCCTCTGCTGTCTCGCAGGATCTTCATTTGGCAGACTCCAAACTCGAGAGAAAACCTTGGAATGCCTGGTTGGAAATCAGTGAAAGCTCAAACAGAGCATTAACAATATATTATTAATCGGAAGGTATTACAATATGAATAATGAAAAAAACACGTGATATACCAGACATGCATGCAATATACAGACCATTGCTTGTTGGAGCATGCTGCGTATAATAATATCGAAATACAAAGCTAATATATTCCATTTTAGATTATGTAGAGCGTTTTTCTTTCATTTCTATTTTTTTTTTTAAGTCAGGCTCTAATAAAGTTGATAACATAAGAATTTTGAAACCCGGTTCTAATGGAAATGCAAAAAGGATTATTGCATGAAACATTTAAGATTATTTTCAACGCCTCAATTAACGTAACATTATGATTTCGGACCTTTTATACGAGATTAACGACCTCTCAGAATCTGCATAGGTCCTCGAATGCTTCATTACTACTGATTTAGGTCATTCGTTGTCCGATCTAATGACTTCAATTATTTTAACGACCGTAGCGAATTGCGTAAGTTCGCCCCTTAGTTGGCGTAGGGAGCGTTTGTTACCAAATCATCCGTTATGATATATCGATTTCAATTAAGACAAGCAGCCTTTATTCACACATTTTGATTACAATGAGTCGATTAAATAGCTGTTCAGTCAGTCAGCTGTTACAGCACTTCTTCCTTGCGAAATGGGATAACAGGAGAGAGATCAAGGTTAGCTCATTTGAGAATAACAGTTTCTGTAATCATTACCTCACGCTAAGTTATTAGCATTGTCAGCTTGATAGTGTCAACTTTCTGATTAGGGGCCGGTAACTTACATAAATACATACAATTATCGTAAATATTTTCAGTAGCATTTGAAAGGCATACATGCAATCATACCCACCAAAACCTTAATATTATTTTATAAAAAGATTCAAATAATTTACGCAAAACCTTTACGTGGCAGTGAGTGGAAGGACAAGAGAAGTAGAATCAATAAGGCCGTCCTCCTGCATTACGAGAAACAAGGATGAGGGACCAAGCTCATTTTCTTAAAACCTCATTACCTTTAATGTCTTACTTTCAGATAAAGGACCTGCACAGTTATACCAGAGAAAGATTTTCATGAACATTTCTGTCCTTGGTATACGAATAGGATGAAGTAAGATTAAGTAATAATCTTTTTTTATTCCTTTTTGCCCTAATGTAATAATTAGGTTGGTTGAGGAAAGAAATAGTAATATATATATATATATATATATATATATATATATATATATATATATATATATATATATATATATATATATATATATATGTATATTTATATGTATATATATACATATATATACATATATATGCATATATATATACACACACACACACACACACACACACACACACACACACACACACATATATATATATATATATATATATATATATATATATATATATATATATATATATATATATATATATATATATATATATATATATACAAACTTCTGAGAAAAAGAAATTTATATATATAGAAAACAAAATAACCTAAAAGCAAGTAATACTTAACGCGACATATTTTATTTTTCCCAGGTCCTCAGAGTTGATAAAGAGTAAGAATTAAAGCCCACCTCGAAAGAATTCAGGAAAGAGATGGCCTTTTAAACTGTTGTCTCGGAGGATCTTCATTTGGCAAACCCTAAACTCGAGAGAAAACCTTGGAATGTCTGGTTAGAAATTAATGCTAGCTCAAACAGAATAGTAACAATATATTATTAATCGGAAGATTCTACAATATGAATAATGAAAAAAGCATGTGATATACCAGACATACAGACAATACATAGACCATTGCTTGTTGCAGCATGCTGTGTATAATGATATATAGATGATACTACGTCAATAAATGTCCTGTTTATCACTGACAGAAGTGAGATACACTAAGATCATTCATCATTAGTATATCCTATGATTTCATTTTCGTGCGCACTGCTTACTAGTTATTTATGATAGTTCTCTAAAAAAAGAGGAGGAGGAGGAGGAGGAGGAGGAGGAGAGAGAGAGAGAGAGAGAGAGAGAGAGAGAGAGAGAGAGAGAGAGAGAGAGAGAGAGAGAGAGAGAGAGAGAACTTTATTCACTGGTACACCTAATTTTATCAGTCATGTGCACTGCTTACCAAATGTTTGTGATAACTCTCTACTGAAATGAAAGATGGAGAGACGAACAGACAGACAGACGGGGGGGTGTAGAGAGAGAGAGAGAGAGAGAGAGAGAGAGAGTGGTGAGGGGGGGGGGCCTCTATTGAGTGAGAGAAAGTCTCTCTAATGAGAGGGAGAAAAAGGTGGGGCCTGTGTATTGAAGGAGAGAGAGAGAGAGAGAGAGAGAGAGAGAGAGAGAGAGAGAGAGAGAGAGAGAGAGAGAGAGAGAGAGAGAGAGCTCTAATGGCATGCTCCGATTATCGACTACTCCTGTCAGTTCATTCACAGCACCTGCCAGGTACGGTTTTCTGTTTCTTTTATCTCATGCGAGAGCCAAGTTACGTGATCTCCATTTTAAGAGGCGGTTATACAAGGTTTCAGTGAGGCCGATAATTTTCACTTCGATCGTTTTTGTCTTGAGAAAGACGTCGACTGATTTATATTCTGTCATTAATTTGAAAAGTACTTGGAATTAAATATTCTTTCTTTCATACTGATTGTCTATTTATCTAACCTTATCTCACCTACTGACTTCGTCAAGGGATCAACAACGTTATTATCATCATCATTCATCAATGCAGAAACTATAATTACAATTACTAAAGTTGCATCGTCTAAGTGAATGATCAAGTTTGAATTAAAGTTAATCGCTAACAAAGGGTTGTCTTTTTTTTAACTTGGCCTCAGAATATCATTGTTTAGATATGTGATTCTTCTTTTTTTTATTTCTTTGTTATAGAGAAAGACTGACGATGGAACCTTTTACAATTATCGTACTGTCAATAAATGGGTCTTAAGATAAGTTTTATGAGGTTATCTCATTTAGAGGTCACAATATGAGTTGTACATAGGTATAAATAATATGTAGATTATTCATAACACACTATAATTATTGAAACCATTTATGACATCTGTGTAACTCTAGTGCTCTGTGTTGCAAGATGGATCATCATTCATGATTGTAGTAACTGTATATCATCATTTATTTACCTTATATTATTGATGTATGTAATTTCTCATCTTCTCATGAATCGTCCCTTGCAACAATTAGCTTTAAATTTAATATGCCTAATATGACATATGTAACAGAATAATCCTACAGTTATCTTACCTGTATGGTTGGTAGTCGTGATAGAACGCCCCCCTGCCTCCTTCTCTCTCTCTCTCTCTCTCTCTCTCTCTCTCTCTCTCTCTCTCTCTCTCTCTCTCTCTCTCTCTCTCTCTTGAGATCGCTAAATCCCTACCTCTAGCTCCTGGAAATTAAATCGTGTTTTGCAAAAATAGTATATTCTGCAAATCTAACATATGCCCAGTTAAAAATGGTAAATAAGCATAATACTAAAATGGGAAAAAAGGTAAATAAATGTCTTCCCAAACATTTTATCAGTCACAAAAGCTATAAGTGGGATTCTTCCCATCTCAATCCCCAATCACTATCCAGCTTCCATTCTAACTTTGTGTCTTTAAGTCACCAGTTCACTTAAGTGGCTACATCCCATAGTGGCCATGTTCACTTGTAGGTGTGTCGACACATGACTATGCATCTACACATGACTATGCATAGGCATGCATGACAATGCATGAAACATCTGTAGAGAGATACCATCTCCTATTAGTATTAATACTAACTTAGTTCACATTAACACCACCACACCACATAGGAAGAAATGTTAAAAGAAATCACAACAAAATGATAAGCCACCAAAATGCGAATATACCATTTTATCTTGCCACTCACCCTTACAGCAGGGACCTTGGTCCTTAGAGTCCTCACACTTAGCTCATCCAAAACAAAAACCGCAGACACTTGTCCCAAAAGCCACTTCTCATTGCACACAAACGTACAAAACTCTTTTTGACAATATAACCATATTCGGGTTCTAACCGAACAAAGCTTCCAGAACATTCGAGACAAAATGCTGATGAGCCTTTTTGGTCACGAGCCGCTGACACGGTTGAATCTAAGGTGACATTTCGTTCCGCACTCCGGGCTGAGCCCGCGCATCATCAGACATTCACATATGCGCTGAAATGCGCTGAATGCCTTAAAGCACTACATTATCACGTACTAGCTGAAACGCGTATATGTATGTATGTATATATGTATGTAAATATGTATGTATGTATGTATGTATGTATGTGATGAGATATCTGTACACAGAAATGGAGAAAGCTATTAATACTTTCAGACATATATGCTTTATGTGTACAAATGCACCTCTCTCTCTCTCTCTCTCTCTCTCTCTCTCTCTCTCTCTCTCTCTCTCTCTCTCTCTCTCGGAGTGGCAGAACTTTATTACGTCAATAAAACAATCATCTAGTCTATTAAGTTAATGAAAACGTCGATCTTATTAATAATATTCGACCTATCCACAATTATTACAACTATTATCATTTATGATCATCAAAATAGAGGAGAGAATCCACAACAGATGTCAAGTTTTATAAAAAGAATGCTGTTGTTGAGGGAAATAATGTACATTCTAAATTAAGAGGAACAGAAGCCACCTAGATACTCTACAATCTAACAATTTTAAAAACAGTGACTAAATAATTAATAATTGATAAATAACATTGCATTTATTATTATTAAAACTATTCCCAGTTCCTGTTGCTCTTGTGCTATCGAAAACAGAATAAAACCAGTTTTTTTTATATATATAAATTTTGTTTCACGTAGAATTACAGGTTAAAATTACATACAGAAAATAACATGTAAGTTTTATTTGCTTGCTTATGAATATTTTGGTCACTCATGCATTAATAATTAGGGAGCAGAAATCATAACTTACAGATGAAAATTTATGTTTTTTCGTCATCCTTATACAGTAATAATAATAATAATAATAATATAATAATAATAATAATAATAATAATAATAATAATTATTATTATTATTATTATTATTATTATTATTATTATTATTATTATTATTATTATTATTATTATTACACAATAATAATAATAATAATAATAATAATAATAATAATAATTATTATTATTATTATTATTATTATTATTATTATTATTATTATTATTATTATTACAGATGAACTGTAACAACAGATTTACATATTTAACTAAAGAAAAATAATAGCTTTAAATTACAGCAAGGATTTAGTGAAAATAAGGGTTATTAAAAAACTTTTACTTCCTATGAGTGTGTGTCGCAAAATATGTATGAAATTCTATTTGCTTTTACCAGACCTTTGACGACGATTTTTCATAACATATTTAATGAAAGTACTGTAATTTTATTGAATGTCAATAAACTTTCATATAATTTTCAACCCTGGCTTTTTCTCATATTATCTGCAGCTTTGAAATATTGTAAATTCGATTTGAAATAAAAATCAAACACAGTATTACTGAAAGAGTATTATCAATTGAAGTTCGACATATATTCCAGCAACCCCATTTCACCAAAGATTCTACTTCAGAACCTTTCCATGATACAAAATTCTTGTTAACCCATAAAAAGATAAGAAAAGATTTTGAAGAGGATGAAGTATTTTAAAGATATAGACAATATTTTTCCTAAACGCAGCGTAACACATAGAAAAGAAATTAAGTAAAAACAAATGTTGACCAGTAAGTAAAAAAAAAAGTATCAAAATTAGTTTATTTATGGTCTGTTGAAATGGGGCACTATTCACTTCAACATTTTTTATCGCTCTCTCTCTCTCTCTCTCTCTCTCTCTCTCTCTCTCTCTCTCTCTCTCTCTCTCTCTGTATATATATATATATATATATATATATATATATATATATATATATATATATATATATATATATATATATGTGTGTGTGTGTGTGTGTGTGTGTGTGTGTGTGTGTATGTGCGTGCGTGTGTGTCTGTGTATGTATGTGGGGGGGCGGGTCGGAGGTCGAACGACCCTCCCCCCCCAAAAAAAATTTTGGAATCCATATTTTCTGTGAAAATTCTGTTAACCAAAGTCAGTACTTTGAATAACATCTAATTGGGTAGAAGGACATAGACGGCATGCCCAGTTTTTCTTCTTAATGTAACTATTTCATCTTGTATATGCTTATATATGCAATAACATATATAGAAGAAAAGGTCCAGTTTTGGAAAAAACGACCCCCCGCCCACATAAAACTCTGGGTACGGGCCTGCAACCTCTAAATGGAACGTAAAGTTGCTGTAGTGGACTCTTTCTCATAAAAATTAAATTCGATAGTGATCCTAACACGCCTTTCGTTTAAGTAAGTTTTTCTCAAAATTCATGATTGATTTCTCGATAATCAAGACAACCATACAGTTTTCCGTATTCTCTTGAACTTTATAGAACACAAAAAATTTGACGGCCACTGATAACAATGGCAGCTATATCAAACTCTTTTCAGTTTGGATACTGATTCCACAAACTGCATATTGTCATCTTTCTTCATATAAATACAGATTTGTTCACTGGTCACTTCATAAACACACGAGAATTGGTTATTCCAGAATCCATGAAATAGGTTTTTCGTAAACAACTTTTAAACCGACGTGTGGATTTCGATATTAGTAAAGCACTAAGTGTTTCTAACACTGTCCTAATTTATGGTAGTACACTGAATTGACAGATGTGCTTAATTAAGCCGTTTACTCTTAGAAAAAAGACGAACTTCATGCCTTTCCTCAGAGCGTTTCGAACAAGTGGTTTTTTATGAGCATCTGTTGCGCAGAGCCATTCCCCTTACCTATCCCCAAACCTTTCTTAGTACTATCGGTAACTCTTCCACTCTCACCTGTCCTACCCTTCTTCCCTCCTTCCTGCCTTCTTTCCTCCATTATCATTATTATTTCCTTTCTATAGCATGCATTGTACATATGAAATGAACCCAAAGAGCAAAAAAAGTTTCTATCGTGGTTGATAATTCGAAAGTATAACTACAGGATATGCACAGAATGATTGAGTGCTTCACGAATTATCGTGTTTGGTAATCCATTTCATTTGATTGGTTTAAGATGTTTGGAAAGTTTTCTTAGTGAGCCATGGTAATCATCGGCAGCAGTTATAGATCCACACGATTTCATATATATATATATATATATATATATATATATATATATATATATATATATATATATATATATATATATATATATACATTTATCATATGTTGCCATTGATCCAAACCTGAACCTTTCATGCAGAAAACTTGCACAACAGTAGTCTCGTAAACATATTAGAATAAAACAAGTACACACTCTTCAGACCAAGTAGTGAAAAATTGGGCTTGAAAAATGTGCGAAAATCTATGTAATAAATGTGTAAAGTTATATTAGGGGGATTGCTAACGGTAACAGCTATCAACAGAAACGTTCAAGGAGCGCAATAAAATATCTTTAATAAACTAATTGACTTCTAAATATGCAGACAACTATAATATGGTCGTTATTTGAGATTAAATTTCCAAAATATATGTGAACCTGGGAAAGATATTCATTATCACAGGTCTTTTTCCTTATATAGGAAGTATTTAGACCTTAGGACAGAGTCTTGAGTTGATCCAATGAACCAACTTCTCGAAGAAAGTTTTGAGTAACAACAAACATAAAAGAACCTTTTAGGAAGAGGATCAGTTTTCGCCAGGTCATTTCCATGAAAAATGGAGTAAGCATTGAACACTTTTGTATTTTTGTGAAATATTAGTTATCGCATTCTTATGATATGAATTTCACCTAGGTTTTTTTTATAAGAACTGTTTAATGTTATCAATTTGTTCTTTTCCCAACTAGGCATTTCACATAATCAGGGATAGATTAATAGGACAAGCCATTCGCCATTGTCATAATCATATAGTAAATAGTGAATCAGGAATGATCCACCCTGCAGAAACTTCTAAAACAATTGCTTTATATAGCCTACGTACACAGAAGTTATCACCCATACATCATCTCACTCTCCTCTCCCCCGCCCTTTCCTTCCACCAGATACAAACACACACACAGACATACATTACATACATTGAGTCACATTTACATTGTACAGGAAATCCACTGCTTATAGAAATAATGGTACCATTTATTCCTACGCCTCCACTCTTCCTAGTCCAAGGGTGGACAACCTTTTTAAAAGCTCCGGTAACGTTGAAATCTGACTCTTGTTGATAATGTAGACTCCAAGTGGGTACCGGTAACTTAAACACCTCTCAGATGGAACCGATGAGTGGATCTCATTTTATGTTTTATGTAAAGAATATGCAACCATTGCTTAATATTAGGCTAATAGCAAATGGAGCTACTGTTAATTTTACTACCCGCTAAATAGTGCAGCAGATAATTGCATATTTCATAAGAATCGTTCAGATAGTGAAACAAGCATGAAATTTTGCACAAGTGCTCTTTAAAGTTCCCTCTATCAGAAAAGGGCGCTGGCCACGCAAAAAATTTAATATGGCGGCCAAATTCCAAGATGGCGGCCAGTATCGACAGATTTTGGCTAATTTTTCACTAGAATGGCATGTATTTGCTTCTAGCAATATGGTAAAGCTCTTCCATACTATTTCTTGTGAATATTATGTTTCTGTAGCTTCCCAGTACAGTTTACCTTTAAATATGGGGGCTATATGGCTGCCAAGAAAAGGTAGAAACAATAATTATAATGAGAAATAATGCCCGTTCAACAATTATCGTTTTAAGCATGGATCTTGGTTTCTGTGGTTTTAGATCCTAATGAGGCCATCTCTTTCGAATAACTCATCAATTTTGAAGGAAAATTAATAAATGTAAAAGAGTGTATGTCTGCACACAACCAGGGCACACTGGTGACATCACTGCTGTGTAACTCAGCATGGGGTTCAGTGCCAGCTAATCCAGCTTTACTAATCCTGTAGTCTTAGACTAGTAGTTGTAGTATAGTTTAGTTTAGTGTCCCAAATGCTTTCTAACAGCCCCAGACCAGCTATAGTTAGATAGCCGCACCTGAATAGACAGGATGTGCCAGCGCGGGAGAGCCGAGCCAAGGGTATGGGGGCTGTACATGATGGTTCATGTACTTACCCGGATGGTGTACAGATCACACGGGACTTAAATGGCACTGGATGAATGATCGGGCTAGGTGTAGGGAGACCGAACCTAGTTGAATCCCATACAGGAATGTGTGCTTTGTTTAAGGTGGTAAAAGGATAACCCCTCGGCCTTAATCAAAAGTGAAATCATGGCAGAATGTGATGCCAATCCAATATTGAGCAGTAGAAAAACAAACTGGAGTTTGTGTTGTCTTTGTCAGAAGGACAAAAGAGGTGAGCACTTGACATCACCTCCAAGTCATCATGTCCTAGACCATGATGGGTACACAATGCTGGCAAGGAACATTCCCATGTTCAGTGAAATTAATGAAATGCCACTGATAATGGATCCAGCAAGGCTGGATGAAGGTGATGGCATAGAGGCCACTCTCAGGAAAAATGCAGCAAAATACCATGTGAACTGTCGCTTGTTGTTTAACAACACTAAACTGGACCGTGCAAGAAAGCGACAATCCAATGACCAGACCAGCAACACTGAGACTAGTCGTGCAAAACTGCGCCGAACCAGTCATGACAATGAAGTTTGCATTTTCTGTGAGAAAGTGGCACCTGCATCTGATCTCAGACAGGCTAGTACTAAGGGCCTTGACTTGAAATTGCGTGAATGTGCAGAGATACTTAGTGATGGCAAGCTCCTTGCTAAGTTGACTGGTGGGGATGTCATTGCACAGGAGTTTAAGTATCACCATGCCTGTCTTTGTGCCCTCTACAACAGAAAAAGGTCCTACCTGAGGAGCCTTGAGAAAGACCAAGGTAGCACTGAGTCAGAATCAGATGTGTATCCACTAGTTCTGTCAGAACTGATGACATACATTGTTGAAAACAACCTTTGTTCAGATGATCCAGTCACATTTCGGCTGGCAGATATTTGCCACCTCTACCAACAACGTCTGGAACAATTAGGTGTAGAGTCACCAAGTGTAAATTCCACGAGACTCAAAGACAAACTTCTGGCAGAAATTCCAGAACTTGAGGCTCATAAATCTGGCAGAGATGTATTACTTGCATTTCAAAAGGATGTGGGAAAAGCACTTGCTCAATCATCTGATCTTTCAGAGGCAGTTATCATTGCTAAAGCAGCAAATATTCTCAGAAAGTCTATACTTGATCATCAGTCACGGTTTGATGGCACATTTTCTGAGGCTTGTGTACGAAATTCTGTGCCTCCTCTCCTGCTCCAGTTTGTAGGGATGGTTGAGCATGGGGCTGACATCAAGTCACAGTTACGATTTGGAGCATCAAAGTCAGACCAGGCCATTGCACAGCTCATGCAGTTCAACTGCTACTCCCGATACAAAGAGGGAGCAACAACTCATAGACACTCCAAAGACAGAGAAACACCATTCCCAGTCTACATGGGACTCTCAGTCTATGCCAAAACCAGGAAGAGAAACCTGGTTGAAATGCTACATCAGTATGGCCTCAGTATCTCTTATGACAGAGTACTGGAGGTCTCTGCACAGTTAGGAGATGCCACAGTTAGCAAATATGTGGAGGAGGGTGTGGTCTGTCCCCCAGTACTGCGAAAAGGGTTGTTCACCACTGCAGTGATGGACAACATCGACCACAACCCATCTGCAACTACTGCCACTACCTCCTTCCATGGAACTAGCATCTCCATATTTCAGCACCCCACCAAGGAGAACACTGGACAGGAAAGACAGCAACTAAAGTTTGCACCTGAGAAAGTGAGGTCGGTGCCTGAATTGCCGGACACATTCACAAACATCTCACCAGCTTCCTTTCAAACAAAGAACCCTGTGCCACCAAACACTGCAATACCAAAGCCACCCACAGATATCTTGGGGCCACAGCTTGCACTGGAGTATCAGTGGCTAGACAAGGTCATAGTCACCCAGGAAATAGATGATGCAGTGAATCTGACGTGGTCAGCTCATCACGCTTCAATGAAGAGAAGCCCAGAATTTGAAGTAACCATAACGTCATTGCTTCCTCTCCTGCGTGATCAGGCTCATTCTGTTGCTACGATCAAACACGTGATGCAGAAAGTGCAGGATGTCACTGATTTTCTGAACCCTGGCCAGATACCCATAATCACAGCTGATCAGCCAATCTATGCCGTAGCAAAGCAGGTGCAGTGGCAGTGGCCTGATCAGTATGGCGAAGACAAGTATCTGGTAATGTTTGGTGGTCTGCACATTGAGAAGGCAGCAATGACATCTCTTGGTACTCTTCTTCATGGCAGTGGTTGGACAGGAGCTCTGGTGGAGGCAGGAGTTGCTTCATCTGGAACTGCAGAATCCTTCCTGTCAGCTGCAAGTGTAACCAGGACACGGCAGATGCACCAGGTTACAGCCTCTAGTTTGTACAAACTCCTGAGGACAGCATACACTGACTACTGCGCTGAGAAAGCAAACAACAATGAGCAGGCATTAGAGTTTGAGGAGTGGTGTGACCTTCGAAGACAGCAGAGTCCACAGTTCCACTTCTGGCACATGGTGTTGTCTATGGAACTTGTGATATTCCTACTGATCAGGTCCTTCCGTGAGGCCAATTTTGTCCTCTACTGCCAGGCATTGCATGAGCTGATACCCTACTTCTTTTCCAACAATAATACAAACTATGCTCGTTGGCTGCCTATTCACCTCAGGGACATGCTTACCCTAGAGAGTTCACACCCAGAGTTGCACAAGGAGTTCAAGGCTGGCAACTTTGTTGTGCACAAGACCAGTCGCCAGTTCTCAGCAATGGCTCTTGACCAAGCTCATGAGCAGACCAATGCCTTTATAAAGGCTGATGGCGGAGCCATTGGGCTGACTGAAGATCCGTCAGCACTCAGAAGATGGATGGTGGCTGGCCCAGAGATCATCCGCTTGGTGTCTGCATACGAAACAGAGGTTCAAAGTAAGGAGTCTAATGAGCAGACAACACACCATGAACAAACACCTCATGCGCACAAGACATTCTTGGAGAGAGTCAGCAAGCTGTCATTGGCTTTGCAACACTTGGGAAGTCCTTTTCAGGAGGAGAGCCAGGATCTGTATTCCATTGACAACAAAGACATTGCCCACCCCAGCTCAGCAGAACTTCTACAGACACACCTTGACAGAGGCCGCACTAAATTTCAGAAGTTTTCAGACTCTTTGGCAAACAATGCAGTCTCCTTCTATGAGCCGATAAAGAAGAACAGAACTGACTTCTTCAGGCAAGAAGCTGCTCCTGTAGAACAGTCAAAGCAGAAACTTCTGAAGGAGGATTGCCAGCTTTTCTCAAAGCTATTTATATCCTGTCAGAGCCGTGAATGTGATCTGCAGGAATTCTTCCAGCACGAGAATCAAACATTCCCAGCTTCCCTTAGTGAGGGTGGTAGGCTGTACACATGTCAGAAGTCTCAGCTGACCTCGGTCCTGGAGAGTCATGTTACACTAGAAGACAAAGAACCAAAGACTGATGTCCTCATTGTAGATGGATCAGCTTTGGTCCATGCCTTGCCACCAAAGAAAGGAAAGACCTTTGAGGGCTATGCACTTTGCGACTTCTTGCCTGTGATACAATCCTATAGCAGCAAGTACACATCATCACATCTTGTATTTGATGTATACAATACATCCAGCCTCAAAGCTGAGACCAGGCTCCAACGTGGTCAAGGAGGAAGGCGCAAGGTGACAGACAAGAACACAATTCCATCCAACTGGCGCAATTTCCTAAGACACGATGCCAACAAGACAGAGTTGTTCCAGTTCCTGGCAGACAAAGTTGCCCAGATGTCTGCCACAAATGTTGTCATTGCCACGAAAGGGTCTGCTGTCCTCAGCACTCATGAGGCTAGTCTTCAGGGACTGGAAAAGTGCTCTCATGAGGAAGCTGACACCCGCATCTTTCTCCATGCCAAATATGCCACAGAACATGGAGCCAAGACCATCACGGTTAAAGCAAATGACACAGATGTTCTTGTCGTTGCAGTCAGTGCTTTCTCCACTCTCCACAATCTAGGGCTAGAGAAGCTATGGGTGGCATTTGGCCAAGGCCAGAGCCTGCGCTGGATTGCTGTGCATGACCTGTGCAACTCTCTGGGCCAGGAGAAGGTGAATGGCATGCTCTTCTTCCATGCATTCACAGGCTGTGATACAGTGTCAGCCTTCCGGAGCAAGGGCAAGAAGACCGCCTGGCAGACATGGAACATCTTTCCAGAGGCCTCCACTGTGTTCTCCAAACTGAGTCACTACCCTCTCAGAGTGGAAGAGAGTGACCTGAAGGTCCTGGAGAGGTTTGTCATACTTATGTATGAAAGATCCAGCACTGCTGGCACTGTGGATGAGGCTAGACTTGATATGTTTGCCAGAAAACAAAGGGCATATGAGGCCATTCCACCAACCAGGGGAGCTCTCCTCCAACACACCAAGCGTGCTGCGTACCAGGCTGGTTGTGTGTGGGGGCAGGCCACCCAGTGTCAGCCACAGCCAGAGAACCCTGCTGAGTGGGGATGGCAAAAGTCTGGTGAAGCATGGCAAGTCCTCTGGACAACCAACTCGCCCTTAGCCAAGAGTTGCCAACAGCTTACCAAATGTGGATGCAAAGCAGGCTGTCGGGAAAGGTGCAAGTGCTACAAGCTGGGTCTTCCCTGCACAGCTCTGTGCACTTGCAAATGTGAAGTCTAGATAAATATTGCCCTCTCTTCAGTAGATAATCTAGCTTGAGCATCCAACGTGTCATGCTATGCCTACCTTCTTATCCTCGAATTTTTCAAAGGTGTAGGTTGAGAGACCTATACATAGATTGGTTGCGTTTAGTCCGTATTTCTCTTCTTTTCTTTTTATGGTTACAGTCTTAGACACAATGTTGTATGTGACCATACCATTACTATTTCAGTTGAAAATAGCATATTAGTTAAACTGTCTGATCACATGAATATACCATTAAATAAAAACAGTTGGTCTCTATGTCTGCTAGCGCTGTGGATAGAAAAAAAAACTTTTATGGCAACCATTTTGTACGCCATCTTGGTTACAATTCATTTAGTAAGGGTTTTCAATAAAATGTGTGGTATGGAACATTTTTATAACCTAAAAGTCGAGGTTTAAAAAAAAAAACTGGCATATTCCATCCAATAGATGCTCCCAAACCAGTGAATCTCAACATAGATGGCGGCCATTTTGAAAAATAGCCGCCATCTTGGATTTTCAGGTGGCCAGCGCCCTTTTCTAAGAGAGCGTAGTCTTAGGAATGTTTGTGCCAAATTTCATGCTTGTTTCACTATCTGAACGATTTTTACAGCAATCTGCTGCACTAAAAGAGGTATACAAAGATTAGGTTGTTATATATATATATATATATATATATATATATATATATATATATATATATATATATATATATATATATATATATATATATATATATATAAAACGTTTGTAATAATAATGTTATATATTTCGTTTTTATGAGCTAAGCATTTTTTTTAAATATTCTGGGCAAAGGTAAATGGAAACAGTGCCTAGTATTCAGGGAGTCAGTGCTGACAAAAGCCTGTCGTCAGTTTGGCTTCTCATGGAGACAAAGAGCATCGTACCTTGGGTGATGTTCTGGCCATGTCACCGGCAGTCGTCAAATTTCCAGTAGACCATTTGTTTGCGAGTTTGCTTTCGTGGGCGTGTCATAGGAAGTGTGAATTATCCAATTTGAGTGTAGGCTAGACATTTCAGGACTTGATTCCCTTGTGATTAGATCCGCTCACCTGTGAGGTGAGCTAAGACTTCGTTTTTCAAAAACCTGAATGAGTTTTAATAACGCTGTTTAACACGCTCTGTTACCATGGTTTGAATATCTTTTTCCCCATTTATTTATTTATCTTTTTTTTTTTTGTCTCTCATTTTTATTGATTTTCCTGAATTTTCATTCTGCCATGTTTTATTATGTGTGTTTGGGGTTGGTAACGTGGGAGACATCCCACATTTATTTATTCTTCTGTGCCTGTTTTTAAAAGTTTTGTTTTTCCTATTGTTTCCTCAGACGTATTGAGATAGATGTCAAATAAATGGAGGGGAATGTGACTTATCATGACTTCGGTCGTGTTTGACTTATTTTGACTCTCATGTTGTAGAGACTCTTTCGATGGAAGTTGTTAACACTATGTTATATCTTACTTGGTTATTTTTTGGATTTCTGATTCTGGGGTATAGATATTCCCATTTCATTTCTATTTGATTCAAAACCATTTGCCATGTTAGACAAGGCAGAAATACAAGCATGATGAAGTATTATTATTATATTTTAAAGGAGTCTTGAAGTTATCGTTTATTTCCTTATCTTTCTTTTGATTTTTTTATAGATCTAGAGGAAAAATAGCTGGATGAAATTTGAACCTTCTTATAAGAATATTTATACTCAGTTGAAATTTTTTCTATGAAAACTTTACGTACTTGAAGTGCCCTGTCAGCATATCAGGATTTCCTGAATACTAACAAAGATTTTTCCTAACGAATAATGTAAATTTCCTCATATTTTGCATGTTTCATTTACATTTGCCGGCAAATCTAAAATTTTTCTTTTGACAAATAGTCGATGGAAAACGTGATAGAATGGGCTGCACTGAAAGGAATTAACCTTTTATTCTCAGGATGCCTTAAAGAATAAAGTTCCTGGTCCTATGTCTTCATTAAAGACTGCTGGGGACTAATCACTATGCCAACATAGGCAGAAAGGGCTTTCAACTAAGCATGCCCAGATGTCCCTCATCAAGGGAGCAACAATGGCTAAGAAACAATTTTGCCTTTTTGACCTGAGCACTGTGTTAGGTGCGTGCCAGGTAGTTTGACAGCTGTTAGTTCTTTGTAGGGATAGATTAATGTATGTTTTGTTTTCATTTTTGTGTGTAGGCCATATGTTTATTTGTTTCTGCATGCACACTCTTTGCAGAAACGTCACAAAGGAAATTCTAAAAACTTTTCGCTTGACTTATTCATCACCTGTTCTTTTTCTTGTTTATTCCGCGGTGTAAACTTGTGTAGACCAATTAATTCTCGGTAAGGTTTCACATCCCGCCGCTCTTAAAAAGAGATAATCTCCTTCTGTATTCGCTGGGAAAATTGGTTCTTCGAAATTACAGTTGTAGGTAACCCTTATCAAACGGCCGGGCAAAGAGAACCTTTGAAGAACTTCCTTTGATCTTTTCCGCTTTACCTCAACACTCCAACTTTGGTGTTTCGGTGCTTTTAGGCGTAACTCATTTAACTTTACGTTTTTGAAAGTTCATCACTGTTTACTCATATTATACGAGGATACCTTCATTCAGAATAAAACCATCAAATTGCAGAATTTTAGCTACCTGTCTCAATAAGAGTTTATATTAGCATCTGGATAGCCCCACGAACTTACTACGTATATTTCGTAAACATTCAGAACAGATTTATTTTTGCTGGAAATGAAAGCCCAATAATCCAGGTTAATTCTTGATATCATCAAAGACCTTTTATATATTTGGGTAACTATTTTGTTACAAAAAGGTGGAAAAATTAATAAGACTAAAAGCTTTTTTTGGAGAACAGATAAAACGTCGCTCACATATTTGTTAATACGTGAGTTCAGTTATGATACACATCATGACATTTTTTATTCAATAAAACTGCCTTTTTTTTATTAGGTGGAAACAAGATTACCGTAAGAGCCATGAAAGTCCTCAAAACCTTTATCCTTTAATTAATGACATTATGAAACCCTCTCTCTCTCTCTCTCTCTCTCTCTCTCTCTCTCTCTCTCTCTCTCTCTCTCTCTCTCAGTAAAACGAATCAAATCTCACGTGACCCAACAGGGATTCATGAGTATTAAATGAGATTTGGCATTCATGAACCCCTCATGGAACCTCCCCTTTTACGTTATTAACATCGCTGTTACGAAGTTTCTGCAGATCTTCCTTTTATTTGTTTATCTTCAGTAAGTCGATAAAACGCAGTGAAATGAAGTGTAAAGAAGAGACAGCGAAGTAAAGGTAACTTAGAAAAGATTTTCCTACAAGGTAATAACCATACATTGGCCTCGTCCTATGTTTTATTTCTACGTTGTGTGGATCGATAATTAGGTATTCATAGGTCACAGCAAGCTGAACACTAACAATCAAAATACATAGTTTTATGCATTCTGCTTCAGTTTTACCAAGCCTAACGTTGCCTCCTCAGATTATTATTCAGCGCTATTAAATACATTTCGATGAAAATCATTTGGAATGCCTCGATAACAATAACCACTAGAGCAGTATTATTTATCAGTATCTTGCAACAGAAAGACATTCCTGTCGAAGAATATCGGCTGTATCGTGATCATTCATATAATGTTGTTAGTTTCTTAATATACAGTTCAGTCCCAGCAAAGTTTAATCTACAATGTTACCAGTCAAAAGTAAGGTAAGTCAACATGACCATTTTGATTATTTAACATCCATCTATATCAAGGTCAGGTTCTAGCAATAACTTTTTTTTAAAGATCAAACAATCAGTGATGGACTATTCCTCACGTGAAGCATGATTTAAACTTTCTCTCTCTCTCTCTCTCTCTCTCTTTACACACACACACACACGCGCACACACACACACACACACACGCACACACACACACACACACACACACACACACATATATATATATATATATATATATATATATATATATATATATATATATATATATATATATATATATATATATATATATATATACTGGGTGTTTCGAAAGCAAAGGGCACCCCCCTCCTCAGAACAAATCGAAAGTTATGAAGTTTTCTGCTATAGCCTATCTCCAAGTACATTATTTTAAGTTTCTATTAAGCTGTTTTTCATTTTACATTTCTTGTATTTTCAGACTGAGTGACGGAGTTAGATACAGCCATGGCTAACAACTTGGAGGAAATCAGATGGATTGACTGAGTCCGGGTTATAACCTTCAGAGAGGCCAGGGATGCTGGCGCATCCTTCATTTCACGTTCCTGGATAGCTAAATACATTAAAAGAGATGAATCCTTTGTTAAAAGAAACTGGAACAAAAATCCATATGACTGTCATCTCGAAAAGAGTGAGAATCTTTGAAGGCCTGAAGTCCTTTCTCAGGAGTCAAAAGAGGGTAGACCAAGAAAGTCTTTATGTAAATTGGCGCTTGAACTAGAAACAAAAAGGGCAAAGAAGAGAAGTTATAGTGCTGTATATCATGAGTTGAAAAAATCTGGTATCAAGCCATTTCACGTTATCAGCAAGCCCAACATCTCTCAGCAACAGAGAGAAGACCATGCATGGTTTTGTGGTTCATTTCTTAAAGATTGGGATGAAGCTAACTTTCTCCATGTTGCCGCATCAAATGAATTCTTCATTTACACAGTTAGGAAGCCAAATCATAAAAATGTCATCATTTGGGCTGCAAAGTTGGACGATATCAGCGATGACATGCACTATTGCCAAGTTGTGAAATTTCCTAAATGTTTGGGAATTTTTCTCTGTTTCACAGCCAAATGGTTAATGTGGATCATCAAAAAAAAAAAAAAGGACAGTCATGGAATGACGAATACTTCAGAGAAACTGTGCTTACTGGTGGAGTATTTCCTTTCCTTAAAGATCCTGAAAATGTGTTATCTGATGAAGAAGTCACATTTTTGCATGATAAGGCACCATGTTTCAAGGCTCTTCAGACACAGGAGCACCTTCGAAACAGTGGTATCGATTTCTTCTCGTCAAGTGAATTTCCAGGTAACTCCCCCGACCTTAATATGTGTGAAAACATTTGTAGTATCTTAAAGGATCGTGTTGAAGTGCCCACAGTGAACTATGGTGGTACACCAAGCCTCGACGACCTGCGAAGAGAGGTGACCGAAGTGCTCAGGGAAATGAAGTTTGAGTCTCAGCTTTTTTGCACTTTGCTGAAATCATACCCCTCAAGAATGCAGGCTATGGTACAGGCAGATGGAGGCCATGCAAAATATTAAATACTTAGAGAGAAACTTAAATAAATACCTGTTCTGAATTACTTTAGTTTATGCTGTAGAGGGGGGAGCTCTAATTTCAAAACACCCTATATATATATATATATATATATATATATATATATATATATATATATATATATATATATATATATATATATATATATATATATATATATATATATATATATATATATATATATATACTGTATATACACACACAGACACACACACACACACATATATATATATATATATATATATATATATATATATATATATATATATATATATATATATATATATATATATATATATATATATATATATATATATATATATGATATGTGTCCTGCAAAAAACGCTGACTAATGAAGACTATAATATATATATATATATTTATATATATATATATATATATATATATATATATATATATATATATATATATATATATATATATATATATATATATATATATATATATATATATATATATATATATATATATATATATATATATATATATATATATACTGTATATACACACACAGACACACACACACACATATATATATATATATATATATATATATATATATATATATATATATATATATATATATATATATATATATATATATATACATATATATATATATATATATATATATATATATATATATATATATATATATATATATATATATATATGATATGTGTCCTGCAAAAAACGCTGACTAATGAAGACTATAATATATATATATATATATATATATATATATATATATATATATATATATATATATATATATATATATATATATATATATATATATATATATATATATATGTGTGTGTGTGTGTGTGTGTGTGTGTGTGTGTGTATATATTATAGTCTTTCATTAGTCAGCGTTTTTTGCAGGACCTATCATATATATATATATATATATATATATATATATATATATATATATATATATATATATATATATATATATCCTGCAAGAAACACTGAATAATGAAAGACTATAATATTGGGAAAGACTGGTCTGTTACGTTCATAATGAATTATATATGAATTCTAAGGGCAGTAAACGGTGGCCTCTGTCTAACTACTTTACAATGATTCAAATCCCAGTAGGAAAGAAAATGGTAACTTCCTTTATTTCTTATATAAATTCAGTGTTTGTAGTGATAAGTGTATCTACAAAGTATGAGCAAACCAAGATTTCAGGAGTTCTTTATGGCTGTAAATTATTCATCTGTTAGAAGTGAAAGTGACTAGTAAATTCTATGTCACATTTTGCCTTAAAAGGTACCTGCCGATAAAACATTATACATGAATCTGTTCCATCTTTAGCCAAAGGTATCTGAATTTGACAGATATGATGAACAGAAATAGATTTATATTCCCCTATACCCCTAAGGTATAGTCTAATTTTCATTTCAGTTTATAGGTTCAATTCCCTTGATATTTGGAAACAAGGCCAGAAAAAATGACATATTTGAAGTGTGAGGAAGTTGAAAAGGGGTTGTGTGCGTGTGTTTGTGTGTATGTGTGTGTGTATTTATGGAAACCGATTGGAAGGGTTAATTGTGTCATGGTCCAGTAAAGCAACATAAAAAATCTCAATAGTTTTCTCATTTTCTGATAAATACAAGGTATTCGGTATGGATTATTTTTTCCAATATTTGCTCTTATTATATTCAACATTTTGGCCAAGAAATATATAATTTTGTGTTAGTTATAAATCTTAAATTTTCCATTATGAAGCACATTTCTCCGATAAGTTACACGGAGTCCTTGATGTATTAGAGTTAATTTGTAATACTTGGTAGGACTAAACATACAAATACATTGCAAGGTCTTTTGCCCACATAGAAATACGATAAAGGGTCCCGAATTAATTTATTTTATTCTACTAATGTTCGATTAAAAAAAAAACATATCGCTGGAATAATGTTATCAATATATGAAAAAAATACGATAATTGTATAGAAACTTAAATATTTAAGCTTTTACTATATAAATGGTAATGTTACCATGCTATTATGTTAAAAACAGAAACCACTTTCAAAGAATATTCATCACCCCACTCAGTATGTTAAAACAAAACCTTTAAAGCAGAATGGAAGAACATATTAGCATAAAAACCTTTCCAAGCATGTATATACCTGCCACGTGCCCTTCCATGATACTTTGGCGGCTTTTGATAATCCCTTGATATACCCATTTCTTATCCTGTCCCTCCTCTTTTCTCCACACAATCCTCTTCAAAAATCTAATAACCAGTTTCAATAGTTACTTGTTTTTGGAAGTTTTAGCCTGTTCACTTCTACCATCCATACGCACTTATTTCCTCGGTTACATATGTTTATCAAATTCTCCTTATACTCTACAAGTGCGGCTCCATCAGTCCCCTTTTATTCATGCCATTTCGTTTGAATCTCGCCCCCTTTTTATTCATACTCCTTATGTACCTAGACCTACCAGAATTCCATCCGGTCCTTTTGAGTCATTCTTGAATTTGTCAAACTCCCTGGCCGTTGGCCATCCATCTTCTCTGTGTATGTTTTCTCATGTCTTTTTCATAATATCTATATTTCTTTAATGTAGCTATATCTGGAATCTTACATTTGCAATCAAAATTGGTATTATTTCCAGTCACTGTTCTACTAACTACTAACCAGTACTTACATTAAACTTATTTCCCGGTTTATTGTTTACAAATACTAAAAGAATCTAACATATTAATCTGCCAAGTTTTCCCTTCACAAGGTATGCTTATGAATCCCATTTTTCTTTAGAATAATCTATTCCAGTCAGTCACCTAATTTGAACATTTTTACAAAATACTCGCTGTCATTCTTCATTATAGAGACTACAAGCTTACATAGCATATACGCTGGTATTCAAATCAACCAAGAAAGCACCCTATATAGTTTAAAACCCAGTTCGTTGCAAATTTAATCTTTTATGGAAATTCTTCCTTCAAGTTCACTTTTTTTCTGTATCTCAGTTTCAGCCACGCATATTTTAGCCTCTGCAATTTTTACGCTTTCATAAATCCATGGTCTTCTAGATACAGAACACCCTTCGACTTTTCACCCAGTATATCTTAACCAAAGTGAATGCCATCACTTTGCTCGTTCCTGACTAAATACCATTCACTCTAGTTGCACTATGTACGGTAACATAAATTTTTTCTCGGCTTAAAATCATCTGTCGTTAATATATATATATATATATATATATATATATATATATATATATATATATATATATATATATATATATATATATATATATATATATATTTTTTTTTTTTTTTTTTTTTTTTTTTTTTTTTTTTTTCTGGAACGCAACTCATCATTCATGCCTTGTTACTATTTTTTAGGAGTATTTGCCAAATTAGTAAAGAGTATTGATACTATCTTCAAACCACTTTTCACCGGTCATCGGTTAGATTTAGGACTCACAGAGCTGACATCCTAAACGAGTTGTGAAGTCATTGTCATTGGTTTTGCAGTAAGAGATTCATTTGCCGTTTAAATATTTGGGTAATACAAAGATAACATATAGTTATGTGTTGGTGTGTTCGTATTGTGTCAGCAGGAAACCCCCCAATCACGAACATATTTTTGAGTCTTCGATAAATAAAAATGACTGATTTTGCCTCCTTTTTATCAGCAAAATTCATCAGGAGGGTCTCTTTAAATTCAGCGCAATACTGCACAATCTCTGTTAATCCAAACATTTCACCTTCAACGCCTTTCTTTTGTAAAACCAGCTCATTCCTCTATAGGCGTTACATCTTTTCTCTCCCAAACCTGCTAAGGATGAGCAGAGTGAATATTTTCTTCACAATACATTAAGGCGTTTCATTTTTCTTTGGAGTCATTTCTACAATTTCATATCCGCATCATCAGGCTTTGTTTGCGCATTCCACGTTCTACATAACATTTTCAGCTCAAACCATCACTGCAGTGAATCCATTATAACCTGGTGTTTACATCTAGTTTTTTTATTACTGATTTTATTATACAATACGTTAATTCATTCCTTTACTCATCCAGGTCCTTTGTATCTGAATTAAATTATTTATCCTCTTATCACTTATTCATGACCTTGTAAAAAAATGCTCCGGGCTGCATTGTCTTTGTTAATTTTATTATTATTATTATTATTATTATTATTATTATTATTATTAGCCCACTCCTCGTCCTGATAGGAATTTTCCCTCTTTCTTTTCATCCACGGATGTCCTTTTCTTGGAAAAGGATGCATCCGGTTATGAAGCATACTTGCAGCGCAAAACTAGGTAATTACACTTACTTCAATTGGCAGTTCCTCCCAGACTTCTTCGTCCCAGCATTTCTCTTACCTTTAGTGTAGTGTTCCTGTTCCTTCCAGTTTACTAGCAAATACTCTCAAATCTCTTCCTCGAATTTCTTTACACACCATAAGTATAACGCCCCGTAAGCCTTTTATTAGTGTTTGCAGCCTCTCTCCGCGTCTCTCTCTTTGAATGACGATGGAATTTGACAAAACATCACACCTTTTTTATATAAATAAGAGCTTTTGTTCTCGATGAAGGTAAATGTGTACGCTGAGTTAAGATTTCTTTACATATTATATAAAAATGTGTTTTTATTATTGGTGTGGTAAAACAAATGTTGTCACCCGGTCATTAGGATATAGCTACCATCTTTGTGGTATTTATCTCTGTGTATTTTAAACACCGTTATAGAATGGAAAAATTAAACTCACGTTTGCGTTACCTGTGCAAAAGAAAGAAAACGTATCCTTTGGTGGGATTACAGTGCGCCTAATGACAAATGAAAAGAGGGAGAAACGAAGGACTTCCATTTGATGATAGCATAATTTAAAACCACCCAGATAAGTTGTTTTGAATAACAGCATTTCATTTCTTTTTAATGAATGCAAAGAAGGACTTCACTTTATCTCGAATTTTCTTGAAGAAAAAATAAAAAAATTGTCAAATTCATTTACACAAACCTCTTTCTATAACACAGGAAATTATATTTGTGTTATACTTATGAAACTTCTTGTCTTGCACAAATTGTTCATATGTTAGGAATTTTATGTGGAATTAGAGAAAAGTACACACACACACACACACACACACACACACACACACACACACACACACACATATATATATATATATATATATATATATATATATATATATATATATATATATATATATATATATATATATATATATATATATATATATATAAATATATATATATATATATATATATATATATATATATATATATATATATATATATATATATATATATATATATATATATATATATATATATATATACTGATAAAACCAAGTTAACAAAATATATTATGCATGGATGGAAAGTGTGTGGAGCTGAATTAATAAATGCTGTCAAATATTTCTGGCAACATTGTTTTCATTTTTGCTGCTTTACATGAATGGTCTTTCATGCGTATTTTGTATAAAATATGTATGTTTGGCAAATAAAAAAAAAATACTTGGTTATGCTTACATATCGCTGCGTCGTTTACCGTCGCCCCGTGTCAAAGGGATATTTTTTATTGTAGAAAAAAATTCACTGATATATATTTTATATGAAATAAACAGAAATATGTGGAGCTCAGAAGTTAAAATTTAACTTATTAGATCTCTATAGATTGTAGATGTTTCGTAAAAAAAAAAATTATTTTTCAGCAGTTCTAACAGCAGAAATGTTGTACACAGAAAATATGAAAGATATTTTTATTAGTCTACGTGGGAGTTATGCATGGTCATTTTCATATCAAATAGGCATTAAATAAAAATGAATAAAAAAAATAGTATTCACTCGTATATCTATTAGATAAATTGTAAGATACCTAAATACGACTTTTTTTTATTATAATATCGTCACCTTAAAGTTATTGAATAAAGGAAGTTGAAAAATTAAGTGTTAGCTGTCCTACAAGAAAACAAATTTACATCTCTACTTTGCAAATATCACAATATACTGCTTTCCCCGAGAGTAATCTGCAAAACAAATAAGCACAATCCAGTCTTATGAAATATACTTTGCAAGGATTTTCAGCATAAGGAGATTAAGTAAGAACCAGGCATTATGCAAATTTTATGGTGTCTTTGCTTCAGTAAAGAGACATTTCCTTTCCTGATAAACAAAAGTTTTTTTTTTTCGGAGAAAAGAATCTAATGGTGAAGAAAGATCTCATGAGAAATGAGTAAAAAAAAAGAAAGAAGTATCGATAATTTTGTACCATACCAGCAGTCTTTAAGGATTATTTTTCTTAACCATAATTTTTTTAATCAGTACGTTACACACACACACACTCACACACACACACACATACACACACACACACACACACACACACACACACACACACACACACACACACACATATATATATATATATATATATATATATATATATATATATATATATATATATATATATATATATATATATATATATATATATATATATATTTCTTACTCACGTCAGGATCGAACCCAGGTCTTTCAATTGAAAGGCAAGGGCACTGCCCACTAGGCCATACAAGTCATATAAGAAGTTGGAACCTGAGGGCAACTGCACCCGAGGAATTACCTGGGCAAGCTAACTGCTTGCATACCAGAGTGTTTTCCCCAACTTCCCTACTCAGCAATGACCCAATTGACAGCATTTCATTCGAATTATCCCTTCTGAGTGAATATAATAGAAATAATCAACACACAATAACGTGCGGAACAGAAATAAATTTCTGACTCACATCAGGATCGAACCCAGGTCTTTCAATTGAAAGGCAAGGGCGCACTTAGCTTGCCCCGGTAATTCCTTAGGTGCAGTTGCTCTCAGGTTCCAACTTCTTTTATGACTTGTATGGCCTGAGTCGGGAAGTTGGGGAAAACACGCTGGTACGCAAGCATTTAGCTTGCCCAGGTAATTCCTTGGGTACAGTTGCCCTCAGGTTCCAACTTCTTTTATGAGCGCCCTTGCCTTTCAATTGAAAGACCTGGGTTCGATTCTGATGTAAGTCAGAAATTTATTTCTGTTCCACACGTGATTGTGTGTTGATTACATATATATATATATATATATATATATATATATATATATATATATATATATATATATATATATATATATATATATATATATATATAAATGGATGTATGTATGTGTGTAGGTATGTATGTATGTTTGTACGTTCCAGCATAACTCTGGAGCACATTAAGGAATTTCAACCTAATTTGGTATATGTATGACTTACTATCTGGAAAAGAATGCTCTGGGGGTAAGACATCAATAGCACCCAAGGGCACTATAGAGCACCAAAGGGGGTGGGGGTGGGAAGGGGTGATATATAAAAATAACCAAAAACCAGAGACATTAGTGTCTAGCCTATCGTTTTCGAGGTCGTTGAGATGAACAGTGACACTCCCAGTGCCCTTAAGTCCAAATTCACCCCCGATAGGAATGGGGTTGTGAAGGGGTGAAAAATAAAATGTCAAAAATTACACACACACACACATACATATATATATATATATATATATATATATATATATATATATATATATATATATATATATATATATATATATATATATATGTGTGTGTGTGTGTGTGTGTGTGTGTGTGTGTGTGTGTGTGTGTGTGTGTGTGTGTGCGTTTGTGTGTGTGTGTGTTCGTGTGTGTGTGTGTGTGGGGATTTATAATTGATACTTGTTTCATTCCCTGCACAATTCGAACCCGTTGCCTGGTTTAGAAATAATGATAGACAGTGACTTTAGCACTTAGCAGTTATAATCCACCTTGGGTGTCATTCATTCCCTAGGTGTGGTGGACTTGATATTAAACGGTGTTTGTTGCTTACAACCGTGATAAGTAGATTGGGGACTTATTCCTTAGTTATGCCAAACCTATTTCCGACTGAGATACTAATTAGGCAAGAGGCTCAATCAACTTATCATGCTATTCACATCTAGCAAATAGAGCATCAACTTTACCACAGAATATCTGAAGTTTCTCTGAGATGCCCCACTTAAAGGTTACCTATTCACTTACCTAGGCATCGAATCTGTATTCATAAAATAACGAGGAATGAAAATCGTCAAGAAAGCAATTTGCGTTGCGAGAGATCTGTAGTAATTAACCCTATTTACCTACCCCACTGTGTATTAATAAGAGGAATGCATCCTGTGGTAATGAAAGCAATTATCCTTTTGGTCACTAGACTTACTTTGTGAAAGTGGTAACTATGTTAATAGTTAATTGAATCCTCCTTATTGATTTTGAGCTGCCAAGCAAACAATGAATGCTACCACGATATATTAAAATAATTCTATAAATGCCCTTGAAAATAACCTTCATTGGCAACTTAGAGAGGAATACGCAAGGATTTCAGACCATGAAATTGAATATCAATTTCTTGACAGCCATCCATCCCTTTCATGAACTTCACGTCAACATCCATATCATACTCACATGAAACCTCGGTTCTTCACAAGATTTATTTCTCTCTGATAAAACATAGTAACATTTCGTCACCTTGCGTGGACCAACTTGAGCGAATTTAATAATTTTCATTTGTAAAAGTTATTCCTTAAAAACCTCTTTTGGTTATTTTTACACTACTTTCTTAGGGAAAGGCAAGTGGGATTTGAATGCTTTTCATGCAAATGAATTGTTAGTTAGCATGAAATCAGCTTATGATGATAATAATAATAATAATAATAATAATAATAATAATAATAATAATAATAATAATAACATTAGCTACTGCGCCATGAAGCAAATACCTCGGATCGTTTTTAAATGATTAATCCCTAATGTTCATAACATATTACTCTCAAAGTCATGTTTCTCGTTAAGACATAGTGTATTGTTGAAGAAAGAAAATTTTGCTGATTGATTTAGCAGACCCGAAAGCAATAAAAAAATATAAAAGAACTAAAAGACCTGTAGTTGGATTTTTGTCGATAGTATATGTTCCAAAATAAAACATGGAAAAGAGGTTAAATTACCAGCTGGAACTAAAGGGTGCTAAAATATTAATAATTTAATATTTTCTGATAGAAACATCGCCGGGTATTGACCGGTTTGAAGAAAAAAGGCGAGGAAATAAAAGGAGAAACCACTGACGATAAAAATAGGTAAAAATATCTGCATGTTTTTAACGTGATGCATCCTGAAATGGAAATATCATTTCGACCCCAACAGGGAATGAAAACACACCTCTTTTCAGTTTACTTGTTTGCTGCTAAACAAAATTAATTGAGCAAAAGAAGTTCTCGATTTAATTAGCAACAGGTAAGCCACTGAAAATAAATTATTCTCTTCTATTGATGCAACTATTTTGGAACACATCCCACGTTTTCCTCATATCATTCCAAGCGCAAAAAAGTAAAGCTATATCTGTGAAGTGGTTTTCTCTCATTTTTTTAAAAATTCGACGCATGGATTTGTTACTTAATATTTTGCCTTGCCAGAAACTTCCTAATAATTTCTGTTTATCTGAATGATATTTTAAGTGATGGTTTTCATACATTTGTAAAGTTAACTTGAAATAAAAGTTGATATCTGAAAAAAAATAAAGTTCACTTGAAATACAGAATAAGGAGAAGTCAAGCTGTTTTGCTTGGAAAGATAATGTTGTTAGCGTACATAAAAAGTGTTAAAGATTTTTAAGAGATTGATATATTATAACTGGATAATGTACCCCCTTCACTGTCATAACTATGAAAAACTCATATCCTTATCTCCTGAGAAAAGATTTTTTTTTTTGTTTGAGAATAAATTTCCGAATACCCTCAAAAAGCTAAAAATTTAAAAGCTACGATTTGTTTTTGCATTTATTTATGTAATTTTCTTAACATCTGTTATATTAATTTCCTTGCCTGTCTTTGTGTGTGTATTGTGTATGTGTGTATGTGTGTCCCTCCCCTTCCCATTCTATTGTATTAATTTCCTTGGCTGCCTTTCTGTGCGTGTGTCCCTCCCCTAACCTTCCACACCCCCTTCCCCCTCCCCCCCTCTTCCCCTCCCTCCCCTTCCCCCTCCCTCACCCTTTCCACTCCCTCCTCTATCCTTTCCCCTCCCTCCCCTCCCTTCTCCCTCCCCTTCTCCCTCCCCTTCCCCTCCCCTACCCTCCCATTCCCCTCCCTTAGCCCTCCCTCCCCTCCACTTCCCTCCCCTTCCCCTCCCCCTCCCATTCTATCATCCTTCCCCTCCCCTTCCCCTCCCCCTTCCATTCCCCCCCTCCCCTTCCCCTTCCTTCCACCTCCCTCTCCCCTCCCCTCTCTTATATATATATATATATATATATATATATATATATATATATATATATATATATATATATATATATATATATATATATACGCATACATACATACATACATATATATATATATATATATATATATATATATATATATATATATATATATATATATATATATATATATATATATATATATATATATATATATATATATATATGGGAAAAAAGCACGCTAAAAGAAGAAGATATATATATATATATATATATATATATATATATATATATATATATATATATATATATATATATATATATATATATATAAATATATATACATATGACTATTTATCACATCACCGTGATTCATATACAATCAGGAAGCTACAAACGTCCTTTAATATCCAATTCGCTCTACCTCGGAAATAATATATTTTCATATATGAAAATATATTATTTCCGAGGTAGAGCGAATTGGATATTAAAGGACGTTTGTAGCTTTCTGACTGTATATGAATCTATATGAAAATATATTACTTCCGAGGTAGAGCGAATTGGATATTAAAGGACGGTTGTAGCTTTCTGATTGTATATGAATCACGGTGATGTGATAAATAGTCATAATATGGCTACGTGCGACAAACGCACTACACGGTCAACATGGCAGAGGTGGGTGGATATCGTCTCCAAATGCAAAACACCTGAGTTCGACGGGTGAGTTGATGGGAGGCGATATCCACTTATACCTCCCTTGTGGCCGACTGGGTTAGTGCGTCCCTGTAGTCCTGAGTCCTCGTCCGTCGCTGGTTCGACCCCACGGGACGGTGGACTTATTATCAACTAAAAAATTCCCCTTCGGTAACATATATGAAAATATATTATTTCCGAGGTAGAGCGAATTGGATATTAAAGGACGTTTGTAGCTTTCTGATTATATATATATATATATATATATATATATATATATATATATATATATATATATATATATATATATATATATATATATATATATATATATATATATATATATATATATATATATATATATATATATATATATATATATATATATATATGGGTTCGTTACCGGAATTCACAGAAGGACGACTAATTTCTTGCAGTGGGAATTTCATAGCTAACTATGGATAAAGCCCCTTCTCAGTGGCTACTGTTAATTCTTAACCAAATTCATCCTCAAGGAATGAAGAGTTAAAGCCTAGCAGACAGAGCAATGAGTGCCTTAACACTATCCATGATCTTCCCGTCAATGATGTCAGGTGTTTATCTTGATGGAATTAAACTGATTAGGTGCAAACACCTGGGCCACCTTGAGCTGGTGCTCACTAATGGAAAGGGACATAACTCCTTGATGGAATTTGCTTAACATACCAAAAATACGCCACTTTAATTAACACCCACTCTTACCTTAAATGGATTATTTATTAAATAAATCTTTTCAAGGGATGGGAAAGTACAATATAAAGTTCAGTATATCAATGAGATGTCCATTTTATTTTCAGATGAGCTTTTATTAAACTAGAAAAAACTTGGATGGTACGACATGAAATAGATAAAGTATTTAGTAGATACTCCTATATTTCTGTGATGTTTTTATGTAAATCTTTATTTTGAAGAATTTGCAGAAGGAATCCTTTTCTTCAGGGGGAAATAATCATCCTTTAATGACCTTAGTGTCCAAAAAATCTAAATTGTCCTTTCCCTACGGTGCCACGTTTGCCACAAATTATTGCCTTTCTTCCCTCGTGCATTATCCTTGGCGGGGGTGGGGGTGGGAGGGTTGAAGGGATAGGAGCGACTGGTTGGCCGTTACCCCCTAGAATTAATGACAATATTAATCTCATCTCTATCTTCCTTTAGTCGTTTGCAATGAATGCCTTGAATATATTAACGACAATTCATGAAGCAACAAATCCAAATCAGAATAATGGTCTGAAGGCTATGAAATAATTCAGTATAGTGACTCAAATGTGCATTATCCGAGCAAACTCTTACCCTGCATTATGCACATTTAATGATTACGATAATAAACAAATATTATCTCACTCATTATTCCCTACATCTGTTTAAATTTTGTCGTGTATTTTGTGTTCAGTAAATGGAACTTTTTACATAATGACATCCAGTGTTATAATCATTTTTAGAATTTGGCAATTTGGACAGTGTGGACAGATCAGTAGTGCTACAAAAATATCCAGTGTAGAGATATAACTCATTATGAATTTACCTATATGTTATGTTCTACATATGTTAGCAGGCTGGTGTTTCCTTTGGTTTACAGATGATATCCACTCCTTCGCACGCAATGTGTGTGTATATATGTATATATATATATATATATATATATATATATATATATATATATATATATATATATATATATATATATATATATATATATATATATATATATATATATATAAATTATATATATGTAGTGTGTGCGTGCACGTGTGAATCTTGGTACTGAACCGACAAAGTTGTTTATTCTGGCCAGAACTGAATTTAAATTAGGAAGCAGATCAACCCCAGCGCTAACCCACCAAATGATCAAGAAGGATAAATATTCCTGTCAGTTCATTCTTACGTATTATAGCTAATTAATTCTTATACGTTTGCCTAACATGAATAAAAGCCGTCCTCTTTCTAAGCGTCATATTTCATTTTTTTTTTCTTAAAGCTGAAGATATATATGAATTCTACTGAACACATTCCCTAGATCTGTGTCTATATCGAAGTCTAGTAAATTTTACGAGTAGATTTTCTGTTTAATTACAATTTTTTATTCGTTTACCATAAAACTGGTTTACTTCTTATTTTATGAATTAAATAAAGGCATCCTAACCTGGGTCAGGAAGAGCAGCAATCAGGTGTTAGTATGTCACCCTATTGTGAAGAATAAGAACTATTTTAGCAGGTAAATGAGTATTATATATATTTGCGACAACTCGTTGACTCTCACAAAGCCATATTAATTTTTTAGTCACCTATTTTTCCTTTTCAATGACTTCGGACAGCAAAAGTGCTCATAGGTATGGTATAAAAAGATTTTGAATGAAAAGTCATATGAAACAATAATCACATTTAAGTGCAATTGCATTATAAAATATTCTTTCTGTATTTCCCTTGACTTCGTTTTACGTCTTCATAATGAACATCATATTCTTTGGAAACTTGAATTTCAAGTCAATGGCTCCTGTGCTCTTGTTCCATATAAATAGGCTTCATCTACTGAATAATAATAATAATAATAATAATAATAATAATAATAATAATAATAATAATAATAATAATAATAATAATAATAATAATAATAATGGTGAGGTGTGGGATAAAACTACTACTTTGTATTATATGGTAATCAAATTGACTTGATGCATGGTATTTGCAATCCCATTACTTTTCACTAATGCTCCAAAGAGAAGAAAAATAACTGCTGCTTTTCGATGATGAATTTTTATGGTGAAATAAATATCATACGTCATGTTAGGTAGAAGTAATGATTAAAAGGAAAGGGTGTTCAATTATGAGTAATAAAATATACATGACTGCTGTGGCGGTTAATATATATTCATCCTCATTATTATTCATTGTATAACCCTCAATTAAGAAGGGAAATGAGTGTGCATGTTTTCTTAATTAAGCACATTTATTTATCTATTTGTTTATTTATTTATTCATTTATTCAGTATTTATTTACCTGCTAATTCATTAGTGATTAATGCCGCTATATTCAGTCTTATCAACTGACAATCTTAGTGAATCGATATATTGAATGCATATATGGATTCATTAAGATATGTTAGTTGATAAAACTGAATATAGTGGCATTAACAGATAACGAATGAATAAATAAATAAATAAGTATATAAATAAATAGATAATTGAAAGTTTTCCACTTTCAACAAAGTGCAAAATTTCACAGCAGAGAGGTTAAGCTCAGCCTAAGATCTACGAACACTCATCGTATTATTGACCACCCGTAAGTAGGCAAATAAAAGTCTTTATAACGTGCGACAAATATTCTAGCTTTGATTCCTTGATAGGTGTAGCGATTTAGGAAAGCTCTGTTAAAATACATTACATCGCTGTTACCCTAATCCGTAACGCTCTGGTCTTATGAATGACTTTAAAGTTAATATTTCCAGTATTCGTCAATTCTCAACTGTACATTTCATTGACAACAGAAATATAAGCTAAGTGAAGGCTGGAATGTAGTTATTTTTGGCTGTGTCTCATTCACCGCTCTCTCCGGTTCTTTATGTCCTTGGCAGTGCAGATGTCACACAAAATTTTATTGGCTGCGAAATTACATTGGATGTAATGTACAAAAAAGGTGAATTTTTTTATAAGCACGATTTAAAAATGTCTGATAAAACCAGCGGATGAAAAAAAAAAACGTTCTGGTAGTCCATTTGTGACCTCCACCCCACTCTCTCTCTCTCTCTCTCTCTCTCTCTCTCTCTCTCTCTCTCTCTCTCTCTCTCTCTCTCCGTCTGTCTGTCTGTCTGTCTGTCTGTCTGTCTCTCTCTCTCTCTCTCTCTCTCTCTCTCTCTCTCTCTCTCTCTGTCTGTCTCTCTCTCTCTCTCTCTCTCTCTCTCTCTCTCTCTCTCTCTCTCTCTCTCTCTCTCTCTCTCTTCTCCAGAAAAAGATCACAGAGAGCGGAGTCTTTTGAACAAGTGTTCGACATTCTCTTCAGTGACCTATTCGCCAACAATCTTAAGATTGCCCTCGTTATTGTCAAACTATGAACGCTGCTTAAGAGTTTGAATCGACACCCAAAAAGCAATTTGATTAACTAATCGGAATTTGGACTAACGTGGAAAAGTCTTCTACCGAAAAAAAAAAAAAGGTTTTCAGATTTTTATTCATTGTGGAAGATTCCAGTCTGGTAGGAAAGTTTTACAATTCCCCACATGGTCTAAATACACATCTTACACGCCGTGTAATTATGACATGAGTAAACGTGCATAAATTTATTTTACTTGCTTGAGGACACTGAACCTATGGCGACTGCTCTGTAATTTTAGTTATCTAACTCTGGGACCAATGGCCGTAGCTCTTCGTAATGGTGACTATAAACTATACCAAAAATGGTAAAAAGTATATCAAAATTCATTTTGAACTTTTCTGTATTGTGTAAGTTGATCATGAAAAATTTTGATCTGATATGATTTT
Source organism: Macrobrachium rosenbergii (assembly GCA_039081455.1). Taxonomy (NCBI): domain Eukaryota; kingdom Metazoa; phylum Arthropoda; class Malacostraca; order Decapoda; family Palaemonidae; genus Macrobrachium; species Macrobrachium rosenbergii. The sequence continues at coordinate 5,613,871 of JANJGK010000041.1, forward strand.
TTGTAGAAAGAAGAACTTCAGCAGATGACTGTTTAAGAGCCGGTGACTGATTGATTTGATTAGACTATGACACGGGGCGCACAATAAAATAAAATCTGTTAGATATTATTGTGTTTCCTAAATAAATACAGCATTTAAAATGCTACAAAGTCTTGTGCCTTTACTAAAAACTGAATTTTTAAGAAATGGATATCTTGATATGCAGACAGAAGAAATGCTCTGCTTGTTTTCATAGTCAAGAGTTTGTCAACTCAAGTTAATATCTAAGGGGTATTCCCTTTAGAGGGGTGGTGCCGTCAGTGCGCCTGATATAGGGCATTTTAGGCATTAGTAACGTTCTTTGCAGACCCCTTCGGCCCCTAGCTCTAAACCTTTTCATTCCTTTTACTGTATATTGAATCATAGCCCATTTCTTCCATCGTACTTTCCACCCTCTCCTAATAATTGTTTTATAGTGCAGCTGCGAGGTTGCCCTCCTGTTACACCTTAAAAGCCTTTTTACCCTAAATTTCTCTTTCAGAGCTTAATTACCCAATAGGATCCAGCGCTAGGCCTTTGTCCAAAATTTTATATTCCATTCCATTTCCCTTTTAAAGAATATTAGATGTATTCGACCCAATGAGGCGTTGCCAGAAGTAATGTGGTCATCTATAGCAACGTTGCTGAATAAAAATCCTTTTTAATCTAACCTCGGATTTATAAATTCCATCGCTTAATAAATTTCTCTTGTCGCTGTTTTGGGTAAGTCGCGTCTTGTCTTTTCTTGTCTTTTAACTGCAAGTCCATTCCGCTTCCCTCGCACTCTTTCTATCACTTTCTTCGTGAACTGGTGACTATAACTCCTTAATTTATGCGGAAATATTTTATAAAATGTCCGGTGAAATACTTCTAGCCATGACGGAAAAGGGAAAATATTCCTAAAAGGGGGCTGTTGCTACAACTGCAAGGCCAGCTCTGCATCCAAACAGACGGATATTAAAAATATGAATTCTTTTAAATTTTAGGGAAAATTACTTGTGTTTTATATTCACACCAGAATATCCTATCACTGTAAATTCCATGCAAAGTCACGAATATATATTAAAAAAAATCCAAGATTTCCATCCATATCGGAAGTCGTCCCATCACCACAGCCAACGCTAGGAATTAAAATACGAGAGGTAACTTCCATTATTCATGGGACCCCATATGGCAACAGCAACATGTCCCCATGTGTGATTCCATAGTCAAATTAATTTTATTTATTTATTTATTTATTATTATTATTTTTTGAGCAAGTGAATTTGCATGCGTATTGTGTGCCTGTGTACGAGTGTGGCTGGAGTTGGCGTTTATATGGCTTCTGCATTTGCGTTATACCAATATGATTGTTATTTCTGCTTTCATCATTGACTTTGTCGTTCTGTACCTTGCCCATTCCTTCGAAGCAGCTCTTACTTATAGATATTACCTGCAACTGTAAAACCGAAAAACAGTTAAATAGATAAATGGTTAAAAAACTCATCGCCTCTTGTACTTGACACTATGAAAAGGATTCTACAATAAGCTGTAGGTCCAGTTGCTAGGTAACCAATTGGTTCTTAGCCACGT
>JANJGK010000041.1:5615560-5646261 GCA_039081455.1 Macrobrachium rosenbergii
GTTACATGTTCTTGTTTTTCCGTAAGTCTGGTCGTATCTGTTTCAGTATATGAATATGTGTAAACGTATAGACATTTGTACATTACGTCTGTATTCTTTTGTCTTTAGAAAGAGGGAAAGATAGCGTAGGGAATTAAATTACACAGAATCAAAATTATGAGAAAACGTTTTACCATTTAAAAAGAACAGCCAAATATAGTTAATCAATTCGAGAATCCCGGCACTTGTCAGTAACGAAGAGGCTTTGATAATATCTCAAGCATTCGCAAATTATCTGCAGATTTTGGGATGCTTACCGTTCATACATTATACATACTGACTCCCGCGGCGAGATGGGGAACACCAGCTGGCCTCCTTGGCGGTAGATTTAGGAACGTTCCTTCGAGCTATGAACGAGTGTTCCCCGTCCTGAGAGAGAGAGAGAGAGAGAGAGAGAGAGAGAGAGAGAGAGAGAGAGAGAGAGAGAGAGAGAGAGCCGAGCGAAATGAATGTGGAATTATCCTTTATTATGTACTCAACCTGTCAGTCAGTGTCTGGTTTGTTAAGAAACACTTATTTCATTGTAAAATGTTGATCATTTCTTGCACCCTAGAAATTTAAATGAATCCGCATTTCGAAAAATCGTAAATATTTGTAAATTGTTATTAAAAATTCTATCGAAATGACATCCCGTTGACGAAAACTGCACTCAAAATATTTTGTTCAAGTTTGCAGAATATCACTTGAGTAAATAAAACAATTTATGACTGTACACCAAGTTCTTCGAAGGCAGATGACATTTAGATTTTATTTCTTGCATCTAAATTCTAGGTTGAGATTAAATAAAAAAAAACAAGTTGGTAGAGAGAGAGAGAGAGAGAGAGAGAGAGAGAGAGAGAGAGAGAGAGAGAGAGAGAGAGAGAGAGAGAGAGAGAGGACTTCCTGACTTCTATAAGATCCTCAAGACTTCAAAGTACTTACAAAGGGGTAATTGATCATGGAGTCTCCTTTACGGTATTTTCTCTGAAACCGAATTACAAAGAAATTCTAGCCCTGGATGGTGCAACTACTGTATTGCAAAAGGTCTGTAATGGGTTCTTCAGCGTCGCTGGCGCCAAAGAATTCGCATTTATTTGCAAGGTTTGAGTACTTAGCTTTTGTTAGTTCTGATCTACTGTGATTCTGATGGATTAGGAAGCAGCATGCCGTCCTCGCCAATGTTTTGGACTGTGATTCATTTTATTTCGACCAGACAAGTAAGGATTTAAATGTATGAATAAATCAACATAAATATTCAATCAGAACTGGACAAAATAATAATAAAATTTTTTTACAGTTAAGTGAAAAATCACATGGGACTAATTGTTCCCTTTTAAGTATAATTACAACATATAAAAATAGTGCACAGAATCTCCATTAATACAACTAAGAAAACAAAATAATATTATTTTACGACCAGGTCTAAACGCTCATGACCCCACTCTGAATATGATATTGAAAGAAAGTTAAAAGAGAAAAAAGAAACCAAATAATTTTAGTAAGCCTGGGTAATGTCTTTAGGCTCACCTGGTATTATCGAAGTACCTGAGTTACCCAGACAGTTAGTCCTCCCCTGAGATTTAACCCAAAATTCATTCTCAAATGCTTATGTTCCAATGGTTTGTTTTTTAATTTGATTTTTACTGTTAGAATGTCTCTGTTTTTGTTTTTTAAGGAGGAAGAGCGGGGAGAGGGTTTATCAACCCTAAACTGCTTGTTTCCAAAGGTTAAAAGCCCATCAAAATAGTATTGTTTAGTCGCTACAAAAACTATACTAGAGATATACTACAGTCATCATAGTACATAGCACAGTCATCATAGTACATAGGCTGTTAAATAAAGGATCCTTACCTGTCAAAGTTTGTAGTTTTGTCAGTTTTTATATCTTGTAGTGATCCTGTCTTTACTGAACTAACCATCATATATTGAAAAAAATACAACTCACCATTTACAATCATTAATTTTATTTTGTAGGTTGTCAGTTCTATAATTACTTTATTTAATTATTTTCTATTAGAAGCATGAGTTTGAGGCTCAATGGATTAAGTAAATTCCGTGCCCTGGCTGTAACCAAAGAATTATACATACACATTACACACATGCAATATATATATATATATATATATATATATATATATATATATATATATATATATATATATATATATATATATATATATATATATATATATATATATATATATATATATATATATATATATATATATATATATATATATATATATATATATATATATATATATATATATATATATATATATATATATATATATATATATATATATATATATATATATTGTTAAGGATATACATTCTTCCCTCCGATTCAGCCTATTTGGCTAACTTATTCAGCGAACTTTATTTCACGTTAGCGTCTAGCTGGCGCCAATGTGGCGGAACTCCGTTGTTTTACTCATAAGAGACAGAGAAGCGCACCTTCCAAGCCGACAGAAATACCCACGCCAGATAAACAAGGGGTACCCCCCTGGAAAAACCCCCCTTAAGAATCGTACGATGGGGGAGCCTGTAGGGATTAGGAAGGGCAGAAAGGCAATTAAGGGCTTGTGGGACAGGTAAGTTTGCGTCTATAGGCATATTCAAATAAGTGTGCTTTTCCCATACCCTCCTTGCTGGCTTTCTTGGCTGCTTGCAGGTACAGCTGGTGCCCCCGCCTCCCCCCCACCCCCAACGCGAATGCGATTTGCTGTTCAAAAAGGAGAACAGAGAACTCCCTGACTTTATCTGGAGCGGTAGCTCCGCGATTCTTCCATCTCCGCTGGGGAATGACGAGCATCGGTGAACAGCCAATTCGATTGTGGGCGCCTATAATAGTTGAACAGGTTCGTACATTGCAGTAGTCATTTAGCCAGCCCTATCCCTTGTTCTACCCTCCTTAATTTCCCCCTCTCTTTATCCTTTAACCTATTCCTCCACAAAAATCTTCCCTTACCCAAATCTTGCCTGTATCCCCTTGCCTTGCCATCCACGTACCTTGAATTCGGGTAACGATCCCGATAAACCATCATTTATCCCTCCACCAGTGCAATCTAAGGGCTATTCTAGCAGTTAAGTTAAAAATTAACCAAGCGGTAGTTAACTTTGGGCGCGTACAGTTACGTCTCCATTGTTAGCGCACCCGCGTCGCAAATCCTATTCACGGGCTTTCCTCAAAAGCACCTTCCAGGATAATTTATGTATTGTATTTAAGAAAGTGTTGTGTAATCTGCAGTAGGAAGATTCCATTTCCCTTAGTGTGAGAAGGGCTAACGCAAACCGTCTATTTCAGGACGATACACGTGGTACGAATCGCAAAATTCCATGCTTCCATACCCACCTGCCACAGCATTACCTGGTCGTAGTTAGAGAAGTTCCGTTGTGCCAACCATTTTTAAGAAGTAATTCCTCCATCCTGGAACCCCATCATAGGCATTACTATTCCACTTAGTCAGGGCAGATTGAAGGTGATCATTATCATTGACTGATTATTGCAGATTGGCCGTTTTATCCACTTATTTGGTTGCCAATCCATGTCATCATTGTTACTGTGCTCTATCATGAATCTGTCCCTCAGTGATTATGTCGTATGGTGTCTAACTGTTAATTTATTAATGTTAAGTTGTTAAGTTTCCTGAATAAACCCCAGTAAATTGGCAGAGAATTCTAAATTCCAATATGGCGACCTTCCACCTTAAATTATAACTCCAGGAAAATTCTGAGGTAAGTCTTCATTAACTCCCTTTTTGTTTACGACTGGACTCCCTTAGTCTCGTGGCAGCCTCAATTATCATTTTGTGTGTAAATTCTCATCAAAACCGAGTCCAGTACGTAACAATATATATATATATATATATATATATATATATATATATATATATATATATATATATATATATATATATATATATATATATATATATATATATATATATATATATATATATATATATATATATATATATATATATATAAAGCTTATAGGTCACAAGTAATTTATGAAGTACAATGCACAATAGATGTTTGATTAATAAGTGTGGCTATAGACATTCTGAAGAACCTTGAGAGGATGATTAGCTGTTATCTGACTCGTTTCCTAATTAAGTAAAACTGTTACGTCAGGTATTCTCAAGACGTGGGAACTCGCCACAAGTCTTCGTGAGTGCATTCGCCGGAAATGTCCAGGTTCTGGTAAATGTGTTTGTATGTGTTTCTTTTGGGTGGGGTCACAGGGTGTGAAGGTCTTAGTTATCAAACAAATGATCATTTGAAGACCAACACTGAGCATTATTAAAAGTCTTCAGTGAAGAATCTGTGGTTCAAGACCTGTTGATTAAGACTGTGAACATTGCTGTTTGGAGGTAGGAACCACTTTTGGTTTCCCAAACTGTAAATTGTTTCTTTCATTTAGCATGTGATAAGCATTTATTACATTATGTGTTCTTTATAAGTAACATTGGAGGAATTCCAATATCCTTATTTTTATGCATTTTGTTAAATATGGGTTTTATTTGACTTCTTCAGATGTTTCATTGAGAAAGGGGTTAAAGATGTACTCATTGGGAATGTGTTGGACATTGACTTATTTTGACCTATTGTGAGATAACGATGGAAAGACAATAATTTGTTCAATATGATGGACTGTAATATGAACGATCTTTTGGGGAACGTTAGTAATCCATTTTATTTCATTTCTTATTTCTTGCAATCCAATTATGTTAGATTCTTATCAAAAGAATTATTTTGGGTAAAGCTTGTCTTGCTGTAGACCTGAGAGAGAGAGAGAGAGGGGAATGCAGGTGTGTGCGTTACCAGTAGCCTTTTGATGCGGTCACTATCAACCTACCAATAGATGGGACTTCTCGACGTTGTAGGAAAAGATAAGCCATGAAATTTCCTCTCGACTGGGTAACATATATATATTAAACTTTCTCATTTCGTATATGAGATATTACAGAAGCAATCTTTATGAGATGAGCGGCTGGGAGACAATGAATGCCATGTAAAGTGAATCTCGAAATGCACACACACAAACACACACACATGTGTGTGTGTGTGTGTGCATTTCGAGATTCACTGTACATAGCATTCATTGTCTCCTAACCGCTCATCCAGTAAAGCTTGCCTCTGTGATATCACATATACGAAATGAGAAAGGTTAATGCGTGAGCAAGGACCTGCATTCACTCCTTTCCCTTGTCGGAAATACAGTCTATATAAATCCCACCTTCTCTCCTCTGTTCTTATAAATCCTCTCATGCAACAGAACTTCATCCTTCTGGCGAGTTGACGAGCCAAGTCGTTTCAAGAACTGAAGGATTTTTGGCCAGTTCCTTCGTCATCATCATCCTTTTCATCCTTCAAACGGCCTCTCCAGTCGTCTAAGAGCCCTTGTCCTTTCACGTCTTCCCCAGCTCTCGATCCTCTGCTATAAGGCTTCCCTCGAATGCGCCTCATCTTGGAATAGAAAGGGTTCCTGCGAGCTCTTTTTTTTTTTTTTTTCTTTTAAGCTCTAGAATCCATTACTTTGATTTCTCTGTAGTACTGATTAATTTCCTTCTTGTAGTTGAAGATTATTGAAGAGTTTCCTTTTCAAATTGTGACACAATTATAGTCTCTCTCTCTCTCTCTCTCTCTCTCTCTCTCTCTCTCTCTCTCTCTCTCTCTCTCTATGAAGAGAGAGAGAGAGAGAGAGAGAGAGAGAGAGAGAGAGAGAGAGAGAGAGAGAGAGAGACTTTAATTAATCCACGATTACATCAGGAAAATTTTGTATAAACTGTAAGTACAAGTAAGGAGCAAAGTAAGCAACTTATACATATATATATATATATATATATATATATATATATATATATATATATATATATATATATATATATATATATATATATATATATATATATATATATATATATATATATATATATATATATATATATATATATATATATATATATATATATATATATATATATATTTATATATATATATATATATATATATATATATATATATATATATATATATATATATATATATATATATATATATATATATAAATGTATGTATATATATATATATATATATATATATATATATATATATATATATATATATATATATATATATATATATATATATATATATATATATATATATACTGAATACACACACACACACACACACATATATATATATATATATATATATATATATATATATATATATATATATATATATATATATATATATATATATATATATATATATATATATATATATATATATATATATATATATATATTATATATATATATATATACTGAATACACACACACACACACACACACACACACACACATATATATATATATATATATATATATATATATATATATATATATATATATATATATATATATATATATATGCGTGTGTGTGTGCCATCACGATTATTCTCTCTCTCTCTCTCTCTCTCTCTCTCTCTCTCTCTCTCTCTCTCTCTCTCTCTCTCTCTTTCTCTCGTTTTGTGAACTTTATATATATATATATATATATATATATATATATATATATATATATATATATATATATATATATATATATATATATATGTAAAGGTAATTTAATTTGGGTTAACTCTTCAGAAGAGGAAAAGCTCTCTAGTATTAAAGCAGGTACTTTTATAAATAGGTAAAAAATGCGACGAAGTTTCTTCGGCTCAATCGAGTTTTGTGTGTACTGTATAATTCTATATAAAACTTTCAGCCACGATCCATGAAACTCTTAGCCGGAGCCCATGAAACTCAGCCACGGTCCGGTGGTGGCCTGTGTTGTTGGTACCTAAGCCGTTGCCAGAAGTATGATTATGGTTAACTTTAACCTTCAATAAAAAAAAAAAAAAAAAAAATACGGGCGCTAGAGGGCTGCAATTTGGTATGTTTGATGATTGGATGGTGGATTATCAAAATACTAATTTGCAGCCCTTTAACCTCAGTAGTTTTTAAGATCTGAGGGCGGACAGAAGAAGTGTGGACAAAAAAAGTGAGGACTGACAGACAAAGCCATCTGAATAGTTTTCTTTTACAGAAAAACTAAAAGGGGTTAAGCAAAGGCGCCTTATCCGTAACCTATCAAAGAAGGCAGAAATACCGTGTCCTGTGGGGCACATAAACTAAATATTATTATTATTATTATTATTATTATTATTATTATTATTATTATTATTATTATTATTATTTGTGACAATACAAATCTTAGTTTTGGCTGACAGCATAGATGTATAACAAGGAGATTTGGGATTCACTTTGTTCTCTTGTCGAAAACCTAATATTTACCATCAAATCACCTTTTCGCGTAATGCCCTTAGCTCGATAAACATTCAGGGCTCCTCTCCTTTGGCTGTGCAAACTAAACGTTAGTCACAAACGTTACTCTCAGTACGTTAATTAAGGGATCCTTTAGACTACTTGCAAACAGCTGCAACGGATTTCGTTGAGAGCTGTGGCGTGCTCGTTCGCCGGTAAATCGGTACCATCTCGACAAAATGTTATTTTGGTTTATTTACTCTTTAGCTTCAAGTTGGTTAATATTCTTTTTCTATGTATTGTATAGTTGCCTATTTTATCTATATATCTCATAGCTATTGATTCATTTATTTCTTAGGTTTACTAATATATATATATATATATATATATATATATATATATATATATATATATATATATATATATATATATATATATATATATATATATATATATATATATATATATATATATATATATATATATATATATATATATATATATATATATATATATATATATATATATATATATATATATATATATATATATATATATATATATATATATATATATATATATATATATATATATATTCCTTTCACTCTCCATTTCCTTGGATTATTTCTGTTTGTGAAAGCTTGCTACATATTTATTTTCATTGACTGAACTTTACTTGTATACAGAAGTAAACAAATCTTCCTCCAAATCAGATTCACCGTTCGGTATTCCTTTTTATTTAAGTAACAATTAAGTAACATCATTTATTAAAGCTAATGCGATTGTACATTATTTTTGTAAAGGACTCTAATTACGTAAGTAACTCGAAAATTGAATTTTATTATGAAGTTGTAAAGCAATCGCATACTAACTACAATATCTTGACGCATACTGTACAATAAATGTATATATAAAAAGAAGCTTTTTTTTAAATAATAATGTCGTAGGCTTTTGTAAATATGAGACTGTGTATCACATATGTAAGTATAAATCGTTGAATGTAGTGAATAACGTTGTCCTTCGAAGTGACCTACAGATCAGTTCAAAAATATTCAGAAAATATTACTATTAGATAATTACTGGTGTCATTATTGAATATTTTGTTCTCTGATGTTTACAAACTCAAACTTACGCTTCGTTTTACAGAGAAAAACCAATATGAAAACTATGAAAAAATACACAAATAAACAGAAAAAGGAAATGTCTTAATGAACGTAGTTTAAAGAATCTCAGATTTCGCATCCGTTAATATGTATGAGCCTCTTTGTTTTCTGCAAGAAGCTCATTGAAATGGCCTTTGCATCAACTGAGGAATATTTGTGAAGAGGAACATCCTGTCTTTTAGCGAAAGTGTTGCGAGTGAAGGAAAGAGATTCCCAATAAAGATTTTACGTAAGATCAAAGAACGTTCTTTACGTATTTTGTGCGCTTTTATCTGAAATGCCAAGTACGCTGTTTCTAGCGCTGTGGAAAGGTTTTGAAATAAGTTTTGAATGCAGTCTCATTTTATTTTTGTTTCTTTTTTTACTTTTTTAAGCATTAGTTAATTACAATTTCAAAACTAATGCTCATGGTTAAAGGTCACACACGTTTAACACACTCTTCTTATGAAACGAAGTTAGACGTTTCTTTTCTCTCTTATTTATTTCTCTCTTTTTCACACGTACGCCAGACGAACACAAGATTGAACGCATGGTTTTTATGTTATATATATATATATATATATATATATATATATATATATATATATATATATATATATATATATATATATATATATATATATATATATATATATATATATATATATATATATATATATATATATATATATATATATATATATATATATATATATATATATATATATATATATATATATATATATATACATATATATATATATATATATATATATATATATATATATATATATATATATATATATATATATATATATATATATATATATATATATATATATATATATATATATATATATATATATATATATGTATATATATATATATATATATATATATATATATATATATATATATATATATATATATATATATATATATATATATATATATATATATATATATATATTATATATATATATATATATATATATATATATATATATATATATATATATATATATATATATATATATATATATATATATGTGTGTGTGTGTGTGTGTGTGTGTGTGTGTGTGTGTGTGTGTGTGTGTGTGTGTATGTGTCAGTCCTCTGCTGTAGTTCTTCCTGCATGTTGTACATTCGTTAACTTTTCATTCTAATTTCTCTTGGTCCATTATACCAATATTCAAGTATTCTGCTTCGAAATTCGGTTCGCTTTGGCATTTCCCCTCCCTCGGCAGGCAATTTAGCTATGAAATATCAACTTTCCTACTTTTCCAAATCCTTTCTGTGCTATTCATCATAATATATTTATACTTTAGGTATTCCTTTATTTTTTCTTCCTCAACATACCAGGCACTCCTATTTCCTTCTTTGTAACAAATCTACCACTGGTTGATTTTTTAGTCCACTGGTTATATGGACAACTACTTTTTTGAAAACAAACTGTGACTACTTTAGGTATCTTTCCATATTAACTGTGTTCTTCAGCAATCTCACTGCATTCCTTCCCCTGTGTGTACGAGCTGAATAGTTTTACCTTGCTTTGTCGTTTGTTTCCAGGCCTTTCATTTCCTCTGTTTTAACCTGCGTGTTTTTCTTCCTGTATGTCTGAGCTAATTAGATTCTGGGTGTCTAATTCCGATTAGAAATGTTCTGTTTTGTTGGTAGGCTTTTTATCTTTTCCATTTCATCTAATTGACAGTAAGTATGGTATTCAATTTCATCCCTTGAACAATCACAGTACTCTTACGCTCTTTTCACCTTTATTTTTTTTAGTTACCCAGTCACACTCCATTTCTCCCCTACATTCATTACCAGAACCCGTTTCCGAAGAACCGGTATCTTGATTTATCACGTTACAGTGAGTCACCTGAACCAAGGTATGTAATAATGCTCTTTTGGCTGTTCAGGAAACCCACTTGGGGAGAGATAAGCGTATCCAGTAATAGCGGAGAAGTCGAAAACTTCAAAGGCCGATGTGGTCTAAAAAAAAATTATATATATATGTATATATATATATGTGTGTGTGTGTGTGTGCAATGTTGATGTGTCATCTTTTTTTATGTGATGATTTCTTTTTGTAATGTTTCTTTAACACCTTCAACTTGTTGTGATTTATTTTATTTGTTGCCCATGTAAAGGAGTTTATTATTTTCTTTTATAGATGCTTTATTGTTTGAGTACCAGGAAGCTTCAGAAAGACACAGTGCAGCTTTCTTACTTCATTGACACACTAATTAAAATTTACAATTGAGTGGATCTAAGTATGAGTCGAAGTGAGAGCAATGCTTCTTCTCAACCCACAACTGGTGAGGCTACAACCTAACTCCACTAAGGCTCTATTCTTCTTCTGCTTCTCTCTGTTCCTCTCTGTTTTTCTGTCCTTCTCTGTACTCTTCCTTCTCTTTTGAAGGTTTTTTCTGAAAGGAAACGCCCATCCCGCTATAGGCGGGCAACAGCTTCTGTCCAGCCCTTGGTAGAAGTCTAATTGGTTGAAACTTATCTAACGACGTCCTATTGGATGTAATTAGATGAATTAACCCCTCCTACGAAGGAGGTTCTTTTGACGTCACCAGAGGTCTTGGTTTCGGGCTAGAGTCAAAAGGTAAGCTTCACAGGTGAGGCGGGTAAACATCCTTGTTACGATTGCGGTTAGATTACTGGCACCCGTGTTTTGCTACGTAAACACGACACAGTCATAACGCTTCCTCTTTCACTATTCCCCCTCTCTCTCTGTTCATTTTATTCCAATCTCTCTCTCTCTCTCTCTCTCTCTCTCTCTCTCTCTCTCTCTATCACTGGTTCTCTTTTCAGTTATATTTACGTTATTCATATATACGAGTATATATATATATATATATATATATATATATATATATATATATATATATATATATATATATATATATATATATATATATATATATATATATATATATATTAGAGGTATCTTGATAAACACCTGCCATTAAGCCAAAGAAATAATTAATATGCAAAAAGAAATAAAGGGCAACGATAAGGTACTAATTGGATATTATTCGAAATTTTTATAAATGTAACAAAAATAACTTCATACGTCACAACACAAAGGTTATCCAATGAAAAATAAAGAAACCAATCCAGTCAACAGAAATATGAGGCAAAGTTGATTGTGGAAAACGTGTGTAAAAGCTTTAGAAAATGTTTCCTTCTCGAAAACTATCAGAAGCGAAGGTAATGCAATCTGTTCGGGAAGAGAAGATACGAGATAATATCTTCCATTTTTGGCGTAGACGAAAATTAATGGGAATTCCAGAAGAGGGCGCACAGTGGTTCATGGTAGCGTCCAGGAATAGCTATTTTCTGTAGTGATGTCGTTTCCAGAGATCAAATTAAATTATTTCACGGAATTTAAAAAATTTCTTGACTGCAAATAAATATTTTGTAAAAAGTACTGTAAAATATATGAAAGCATTAACAATAAACTCTTGATTTTTTATTACCTTTTCCAGAGTATTCTTTTTCCACGGTTGTCCCTTACTTTCATTTTACTTTATCATAAAAGAAAAAATAAAATTATGTAAATCGACTAATGCAGAATTCTCGTTTGTACCGGATCCATGCACATTCAAAACCCCAATATATATATATATATATATATATATATATATATATATATATATATATATATATATATATATATATATATATATATATATATATATATATATATATATATATATATATATATATATATATATATATATATATATACATATTCATATATACATATATATATGTATATATATATATATATATATATATATATATATATATATATATATATATATATATATATATATATATATATATATATATATATATATATATATATATATATATATATATATATATATTTGTATTTTAAATATTAATATTGCCCATGGGGCCTTAAACGCCAAGCACCTTGCCGTTTGGTGATTTTCACTCCACGTAGTACGGAGAAAATGTAATTGATTTCCTTTCACGATTTTCAGCAGGAATTAAAAAGTGGTTGCCACAGGCCTCAGTCAAAATGCTTCATGTACCATTTATGAGGCATTTTGTTCCCACCAACGTCTCCACAACTCTTCATGGGGCACATTCTATGCCTCAAGCCGCTCACATTTCCTAAGGCAACAATGACTATATTGTACTGCTTACCCTTTTTGGCCTCAAATAAAATAGGCTCATTACCATTCAAGAGCTATTTCCTTCCCTAAGGAATCCCCAACCTCACACATTTGCGCTTCTCTGTCTAGGGGAATCCGTGCATTATAATCCTGTTGGCATTTCCCTGGCGATATGGTCAATGAAGTACTGCTAATTACCACCGGCGTAGTTTTTATTTTTTTGTGATTGACACACACACGCACATGCACATACGCACACACACACATACATACATACATATATATATATATATATATATATATATATATATATATATATATATATATATATATATATATATATATATATATATATATATATATATGTGTGTGTGTGTGTGTGTGTGTGTGTGTGCGTGTCCCATCACAGATTAATATCTCTCTCTCTCTCTCTCTCTCTCTCTCTCTCTCTCTCTCTCTCTCTCTCTCTCTCTCTCTCTCTCGTTTTGCGAACTTTTTAAAATGCACCATTTCTTGAGTGAATTTTACGCAACTATTAAAACAATTTAGTCCTTCGAAATCTGTCAGAAATTTCTAAGCCGCTACCAATTTCCGACTGCATTCCAAAAATATTTTTACTTAAACTACTTTTTCCTACTTACGAAATTTGAAAGGAATATTTTGAGAAATATCCTGCTTGGACTATGCGCAATTTTATTTAAATATTCATCCCAAGGCTAGAAATATAAATTTTCCGTTTTCTTCTTTCAGAAACACGCAACAAGATGCATTCCCAAGTCAAGCAACTGATATTTTTTCCTTAATATTCAGTCTTTATAACTATTAATGATGCTGTGTAAAATAAAAACATTTAATTGTCATTTAATAGTCATTTACAGTTCTTCTTGTATTTTAATAATTTAAAATTTTATTTATTTATTTGTTTATCATTTTGTTCATTTATCTGTTTTTCTAATAACTAATCTCTCCTTTCTGTATTTCCCAGTAACTTCTGTTACTTCTTTCGAATGAACACCATGTTCTTTGGAAGCTTGAATTTCAAGCCAATGGTCCCTGTGGGCTTGTTCCAAATGAATATGGTTTATTATCTGAATAATAATAATAATAATAATAATAATAATAATAATAATAATAATAATAATAATAATAATAATAATAATAATACACAAAAGCAGAATGAGATACATCAAATGATTTAAGCGTTACCACTTGTTTCTGGGAACTCACAAGTTTAGGAATATCATTACATTCATATCTAAAAAAAATAGAAGATTAAAGAATTCAGAGTATGCCTTCCTACATGCAAGTATCACATATTTCATATCAGAAACAAATCACCAGGAATTCATATGATTCTTCACTAATTCATGTAAGAGCTTTTGTCTGATTAAAAAAAATCTACCACAATAAGATTATTTCTACATGCCAAATAAAAAGATTTTTACTCCTTACCTTTGCATTAGTTTCGGTAAAGCGATAGGGCATAAGATGAGGAAATATTTATTGGACTTTCTTCTCGTTAAAAGAAGTATGACCTCTTCATACAGAACATTATTGGATGATGTCTCTTTATTCCACATCTTCTCTCATGTTAGCAAACTAGCTTTAACCCCGGTGTCTGTGTTACAAACAAAATGACATCACTATCCAAATCGTTAAAGGCTAATGTCCCAAGGGGCCACAGACTCTTCAACCTCTCATATTTCATTGATTACCAGAACATTTCACCCACTTTTAGATTTAGTTAAATCCACCTTAATTGATGTTCTAGCAGCTCACAGACAGAGGCGATTTCCTTCCCTTGCGAGGGTGGGATACTCCCCGATGATTCCGGCCTGACTAACAGATACCGGATTGGTGTAGAATTATTTAGGGGTGGTTTTGTTTACCTGTCGTTTCTCCAATGTACAAGATATATGTTGTCCTTGATGTTGTCAAGGGCTGGTGAATGTTTTAATATTTTAGTATACCCTCAGATAGGTAGATGAATGTAAAGGCTCGTATACACACACACACACACACACACACACACACACACACACACACACACACACACACATATATATATATATATATATATATATATATATATATATATATATATATATATATATATATATATATATATATATATATATATATACTGATATCACGTTATTGTTCTGGATGTTTTATTATTATTATTATTATTATTATTATTATTATTATTATTATTATTATTATTATTATTATTATTATTATTATTATTATTATTATTAACTTGCATGTTCTGCCAAAAAGGCTGAGCAAAATAATGTTTTTCATTTGTTCCCGTCAATTACCGATAAAGTTTTAAATGCTCTACAGTAAGCTCTCCTCGCTTTTCCCATCACAGTGAAGTTCATCTTAAAAATTCCGAGCAATTTCAGCTACTACGTCAAAAGACCATCTTAATCACGAGCATATGACGGGAGTTTTTGAAAAATGCTTTAACTTAGGTCAGATGAATTTTACTCCAGAATTATTAATTTCGTGGAGAGCTCATACAGAAAATGTTCAATATTTCTTGTTTATCAATTATGACATATCGTATTAAGGTGATTATAAGATATACAGTCAATTTCCAATTTTCTACTTGTGTTGATGCACTGATTTGCATCCATATGTTTTTCCGAGGATGCTCGTACGTTACGTCAAGGACTTGTTCATTGAGACCCCTCAAAGACATTTTATTATGGATGAGCATCTTACATCTTAAATCTATTTCATTGTTAGTGTCCTTAAGCCAACGTAATCATACGCTCTTATTGCATTCATGTATGTTTCTTTGCTTGAAGTCAGCAGACACAATAAATAAGACATAAAAATGCACGCAAGCAAACTAAAAATCTTAGGATTTACCTCCTGGTACCTGAACCTTGCTATAGAAGCGTAACTTACCGAAAAGGTAATTGCTTACCAGCTAATCCTACTGTCACTGTACACTGAGTAATAATGCAACAATGAAATTATGCTCAGAAATAAGGTGCTATATACTGGCCAATTTCCTAGACGCCAAAGGCAAAAGTTTATTTACAAAGGTGATATGCCTTAAGTTCTAATCCTGTCAATACAAATTCAAGCTAGAAATTAAGCTAAAAGCTCCACAGAAATTTGTCTGTCCCTGCAATGCATGAAAAAATTAGGCATATTTTATCATTCGTATATGTATATATATATATATATATATATATATATATATATATATATATATATATATATATATATATATATATATATATATATATATATATATATATATATATATATATATATATATATTATGCTATACTGAATTAGGAAATTATGAAGCAAGATAATAATCATTACTATTCAACATGTTTTTAACATTTTCTTTGAAGTGATATGTGGCAGAAAATGTCACAACAAAAACATTGTTTAATTTTGAGGGACATGTCATTGAACCAATCAAAGATTTTTTTTCAATTTCACGAGAGTTTTGTTGATTTTATCATTTTAATAGAAATGAACACAGTAAACAATTCATTGCAACAAATAATCAGAGAAAACAACTTGCATAAACCAGCTAGACTCACTCCTAAGGAAAATTTTTAAATTTAACAAAACTGCGGACTGTAGGAAATTGCAGAACGGTCCCAGCGAGCAGTTCAGGTGTTTGTGATGTCTTTTGTAGGAGTTTCATCATTTAAATTTTTATGGAAAATGGACTTGCAAATAATCTGAAAGCTAGCTCGAATAATATAAGAGAAAAGGAGGGGTTGTTGGAATGACGAAAGAGTTGGCAGGGTGGGAAAAAATCTTTTTATATTTTTTAGTTAAAAGCCAGTCTCGCATAAGTAATCGTGAGTTTGACTTTTTTATACTGTAAAAACTGAAATATTCAGTCTAAAAACAATTGGAAGTTTATGAAAAAATGGGAAACGAGAACACTAAGACTCAAATGGATAAAGAACACTGCCTCTACATTGGAACGAGCATGTCTCAAAATTCATTTATAAAAATTGAAAAATTTTCATCAACTGACAATATCACATTCACGATACTCATTCACGCGAAACTTGTTACAACCGAGGGGATATAATTAGCGCATAATTATCGGTTATTTTTTTTTTTTTCGAATGAAAAAGTCCAATACAGCAACGCAGTTCTGACATTTTAAAGAAAGACTTCTCGTATGCAGGGTTGGGGTTTACAGCACGGTTTGTTTTTGTTTTTTTGTAGTGTGAAAAGGGCGGGGGGTATTTGGGTTTGGTGGGGGAGGAGTTCATGGTGTTATCATTGCCAACCAACGCCAGAGAACTGGAATGCGTCGAAATGCGCTAAGATAATTTAGTTACTTTTGACTGGAAACGCGTTATTGTAAATATACTTGATTTTATAGACATTAGAATGTAGCTAACTTCGTATAATATTGGTTTTGAGAGAAAAAGAGTTAAAGTTTTCCTGACTTTTAGGCATACACACCTCACTTATGGGAGATATTTTTTATGTACCGTGTATCTTTTTTAAAAGCAAAACATAGCTTTCTTGTACACATATTCTGCACATTAAAAGCATCTTGAGCAGGTACAAAATCTATCCTATGCCTATAAACGAACTTTTCCTTTTCTAGCTTGCCTTTCTTCTCCAGCAAAAGGCTTTCCAACCCATCCCAGGGGTGTCTTTGGGGACTTGTTTTTAAATTTTACATTAGATTTTCACAAAGAGATTTAGTCTCCATTCATCCAGGGACTCAGCATCCTTTAAACTTCTATATTAGTCGGCACTGAGTGCCACTGATGAGTACCAACCTAAAAAGCTCCTGCCTTTTATGTTCCATCATCTTGTTGCTTTGCTCTTTTCTTCCGTGTTTTGGGTATCAGAGATGACCTTGTTCTTGGTATTTTTTTTTCCTGAGTACTTGATTCAATAGGAATGTCACCTATGTCATCTATAATAGACATAAACGCATGACCAAGGTTGTGCTCTACAGCACTCATTTGTAGTGCGCAGGTGGCTGTAGTATATCCATGAAACGTTACCTTGATGCACATTTTCCACAATTTTGGATGGAAAGCTTCATTCCTATTTTGCATTTGTCCTTTTTACGGTTTTAATAATTGATTTGTGTTTGTAAGATCTCCATACACTTTGTGTATAAAATGTATCATTGCTTGTGGAACATGAATTGGGAACTGTAAATTATATACAGTACATGAGATTTTACAAGTTGACTGTATTGCACTTTAGAATGTAAGGTTACTCTTTTCATAAGCTTTTTACACAATTACCCGGCAGACATTGGTTTCAACTCATTCCATTATCACCCCGCGGCTCTTCACTAACCACACGTGGCTCCTCTCTCTCTCTCTCTCTCTCTCTCTCTCTCTCTCTCTCTCTCTCTCTCTGTCTCTGTCTCTCTCTCTATCTATCTATCTATCTCTATCTCTCTCTCTCTTTTCCTACACAAATTGAAGAGACCGGCTAGTCATTATTGCTATTTTTATGAGAAAATTTGCACCTATTTTTACCGAACCTTCCTCCACGTTTTAGCAGGTATCTGTATCTCTTGCTAACTTGGCATTATTGAAAATTTTTCGTTAATAGCGAGTAATTCTTCGTAAAATCACGCAAAAACACGCGTAAATCCGGGTAAACAACCTTTTCAAATGAACTAACGTACGCCGACACGTCGTTAGGTTGTTTACAAACAACCCGGTAATGAATGAAGTATCGTACATGACAACTAAAAGTTAGAATTTCTAAATATTTGCATTAATCAATGAAATTATACACGGACCGTAAAGAGCAGCCTCACAAAGAGGGTGTGGCAGCTTCAATCCCTTTAAATACCCGATTTAAAGGGCCAAAGCATTGCGTAAGACGCAAAACATCGTCCGTCTGGCAAAGCTGACATAATTTCCTAACAGAAAACGGAAAAAAAATCGTCTTAGAGATTTGTTCAGTCAATCAACGAAGAAATAGGGAGTGTCATGGCTGAAAAAAAAAACATGCTAATTTTCTTCTTATCATTATTAAAAGTGTACGGTATCTATCACTTGTACAGCGTCTATAGATAAATTGGTAGTTATTACTTCCTATTAATGGCTACCAGAATATATAAAAACTGAAACAGCACCTCTCAGAAGTCTGACGGTGCTAGCGAAAGCAAAATGTAATTTTGCATCTGAGAGAAACTTTTACTGAATTTACTGGATCCCTGATCTGTTGCTAACATAATATCTGGCAAACCTCTAATCTAAACATTACCATCATAATCTAACATATTCTGTATTCTAACAATTACTTCCTTTTATCATAACCTTTTAATCTTTCTACAAAGGTTACCGTTAACACATCTACTCCCACTGAACCTTTACATTTTATATCAGTATCATCACGCTATTTACAGGAGTTTCCCGTTGTTCTCAAAATTTATGTCTTAATTGTGTCGCCATAAAAACTTGAATCACATGCCTGTCTTCGCTGTTTAAACCCTCAGACATCTTCCCCCACCCATCCAGCTGTCATTTTTTACTTTCTATAT
This sequence comes from Macrobrachium rosenbergii, assembly GCA_039081455.1. Taxonomy (NCBI): domain Eukaryota; kingdom Metazoa; phylum Arthropoda; class Malacostraca; order Decapoda; family Palaemonidae; genus Macrobrachium; species Macrobrachium rosenbergii. Next base: position 5,634,729 of record JANJGK010000041.1, read on the forward strand.
CAAAATCCTACCTTACTCCTATATCAGTATCCTACGTGGTATATCCTCTATCACTTTAACCTTATGTGAGGGAACACTTTTTCCCTTCACTTATGAAGCCATTTTTTTCTCACTTATGAAACCTTTTCCACTCGTAAGGGGATACTGCTGTCAGTACACTTCAGCAGTGCAATGTAGGCATTACTTATGGTTCTTTGTAACGTCCCTTCGGCTTTTACTGTACCTCCGTTCATATTTTCTTCCTATCATCTTACTTCCCACCCTCTCCTAACAATTAATTCAAAGTGCAACTGCGAGGCTTTCCTACCGTTACAACTTTCAAACCTTTTTACTGTCAATTTCCGTTTCAGAGCTGAATAACCTAATAGGTCCCAGTGCTTGGCCTTTGGCTTAGATTCTATATTCAATACTAAGAAACCTTATCCTCACCCACACTCGTCTTGATCATTAAGTAACTCTTTCCCAACATCATCGCTGTGTCTCACTTGTAATTCCATCACTTTTAGCACCTTTTCATTATTCATCCTCTTATTTATCTCCTTCACATCCTCAAAAGTCACCTTCACAAGGATCCCTGAATATCAGCTTATCCCTTTACTCTTGCATTATTCAGAGCAGACTCTCTTCTGCCCTTAACATTCATTGAATATTCAAAACGCTCGTTCGTTCATACTTACATTTTCTTAGCAAAAAATTCTTTTTCGTCTCTAAAATTCTTGTTCAAATTCTATCATGTAATGTCATAATTTCAGCTCTCTCTCTCTCTCTCTCTCTCTCTCTCTCTCTCTCTCTCTCTCTCTCTCTCTCTATATATATATATATATATATATATATATATATATATATATATATATATATATATATATATATATATATATATATATATATATATATATATGTGTGTGTGTGTGTGTGTGTTTCTATAGTTCATGTCACTATGAGTTAATGCAGGATTTTCGTGAAATTCAGTGCATTCCAGCTCAGAGGTGAATGCCTGGTGATCTGCGGAGTTCAGCACAAAGTGGCCGGACGGCAATCACCTTTGGATACAGCAGCATCAGCGACATATGTGGAGGTTGGAAGCTTCCGTAACTGTACCGAAACTTCTAGAAGCTTGGTTCGGTTATAGTCGGATTCTAAATGCGTCAAAGGAAGAGTGTGTTAGTTTGTGCGTTTTGAAAAGTGGCTAAGTCCGAAGGGCTCTTGTGAAGGGTTACACATTTGGTTTTGAGGAGCCGAGCCAGAAAGATTTGCTGGAACACTCTGGGACCAGGACTCTGTTCTTCTGACAGGGTAAGTTTTTACCATAAACAGTGACTAACTTTCAGTTGTCATTTCTCTATGGTTCTTTCAACCATTTAGATGGAGTGTTGATTTGAACTAAATGAGTTCTGGTTTTAATGGGAGATGGTTCTTTTCCCTAGAGATGTTTCAGTGGGAACCATAATCAATCATGTCATATAGCCACCTAAATGAGCTGGTGACGAAATAGGCTTGAAAAGTTAGTTGGGGAGAGACATGGAAATAATATGGACTGTTAGGTGACTTTGTGGGAGAGAGGAATTAATTCCCACACATTACGCTTTTTTGTAACTGTTTAATTTTTCACTTTTGGGGTGTGGCTTAGTGGGTTTTACTATCTATCAAACATACTTTTGATTTTACATATGTTGTTAGTCTTACAGAATAAATTATTTTTGTACACCCAGATTGATTTCCTCACACTAGGTTAGGATATTTCAGTAAATGAGAGAAAGGTAAGGAGAGAGAGAGAGAGAGAGAGAGGTCCTCAAGGCCACAGGTACCAGGGCCAACCTTCCGATGTTAAGTGTCTCCCATCAATTTTTCCCCATGGGGGGATAAAAGATTGGTGCAGCAGTAACAACAGTTTATTTATTTATTTATTTTTCTTCTGAGGTGGTCCCTACAGTGTTGGGAGAGATGTATGAATGTTGACAGGATTTAGGAGGATAGGCACATGCACATATAATATGCTGGGCGGCGGGGGGGGGGGGAGGTTACTTGGAGCGGTTGGTACTTCGTGGCCAAGGGGAAATGCTTTGAGTTTACATTTTTATCAAAAAGGCAACCGGGTGTGGTCACTGAGAAATAAGTTTTTCTCAATGGGTGCCTTGGTGACAGAGCGGTTATTAAGTGTCACTTATTTTACTGCGGTTTACAACATAATCATATGCTTTTGTGTTTTTAATTGACGTGCAGTTATTATTTCAAGTAGGTGGTGGCTGAGACTCGGTGAAAAGGGAAAAAGTTTTTTTTTTTGGGGGGAGGGGGGTTTCCATTGCAGTTGGTTTAAGGTTTTATTTTCTCTTTTCTGTCTTTCGTTTTTTCTCTTATTGAATTATTGTGGGGTTGAAACATGTTATTTTTATTGGTTGACTTTATTCAGGTTTTTTTTTTTTTTTTTTTTTTTTGAGTTATTCTTGGTCTCTGTCAGTGTATATTACATGGAGACAAATCAGGGGTGTATCGGCGGGATAAATTTTCCTTCTGGGATTCTTCTTCTCCTTTTTTATTTGTGAGGGTCTCGTGAGTTAACCTTGAAAATCAGGTGGCATTGACGCTCAGCTGATGGAGCGCATATAAGAGGGGGTTTACTGCCTTAGAATGTATGATTTTAATATCAGGCCGTTTTTATTGGGGGCCTTTGGATATTTCTAATTCAGGCAGAGATAAGAAGGAGAAAGTCGGTGATATGTTATGCAGGGAGACGTCAGACAAGACTTTAATTCATAGGGTTGCGACTTTCGCTTCGCCAATCCAATCCTTTGTGGGTTTGGTGAATGGGGCTTTGAGACAACCCGTGGAGATTTTTGGTGAAAGCGTTGAGAATCATTTAACTAAAAAGAAAAACACAGATGATACAGATGCTTTTAATGAGGATAAGGGCTTCCTGGCTTTGAATGTTGGGAATATTGGGAAGCGTTGTCGTAACTCTGAATTCAGTGATGACTTGGAGAAGTTTTTGAAAACTGCCTATAGGGCGGATGAATGTGGTGATTTGGTTTCTGGATATGAGAGCATCTTCTAAGATTAGGAAGGGGCAGAGTTCCATGGTAGAGTGTAGCTCGTTGTTGTTTGATGTGGCTTCAGATCTGGCAGAGAAATTGAGAGCTTTGGACTGGGTATCTGACGTTTCTATTTCGTTAGATAATTTTCAGAGGTTGCTATATTTCTCATGGCTGCTGAATGACACACCTGATGCCATAGTGAGTAGTTTTGATGGTCTGGTAGAGACCATCTCTGATGAATATTTTATCTTTTCCCAAATCAAAAAGCATATATCAAAATGCCCGAATGTGGATAGTACATTTTCCAATAGGATTCTGACAACTAAGATAGGGGACCAAAGGAACTTCCCGTAGTGAGAATCAAAGTTTGCTTCTGGTGGTTTTTGCGGTAAAGTGGAGAGTGATAGAAGATATATGGATCAAACACCACAATTTTCTTGCTTCAGTTGCAATAAACAGGGATATACAAAGAAGCATTGCTGTATCAAGTATTGTGGCATGTGTAAGAGTTCGTCACGTGGCTGGAGGTTCTGACAGTTACTCAAAAGGGTAATGCTAATTCAGTGAGTCAGAATTTTGGGAGCAGCTATGGAAAAGCTCCTCAAGAAGGTTATCGCAAAAAGTCTCAAAATAGATAGAATTTTTGGAGGGCAGAGCGACCAAAATGGAAAGGATAAAATGTTCATGTTATAAAGGACTATTGGGAGATATTTTTGTGGATATGGGGCATTAGTCAGTTTAGTGGACTTTGACCTTTATCAACCGATGTTTTCTCAGTACCAGCTAAGGCATTCAGAGGACAAAGTGTGGATATGCAGGCACATAAACTGAATGTTGTTGGAACGGCAGATATTTGTTTTCCACTGGGGAACCAGTTAATAAAGGAACCGGCTTTGGTGGTCAGAGGAGTTAACTTGGGCAATAAGGTTTTATTTGGGCATCCAGTGTGTAATAGGATCGGTATTTCTATATACCCTAGTAAAGGAGGTATAAAGGCTGGTGAAATTGAAAGTTTTATCCCATATATATTGGTGCTGAGGAAATGGAGGGGAGTGTGGTTGACATGGGTGACAGGGAGGAAATAAGTGGGAATAATGAGGAAATTGTAGGAGATAATCAATCATAGGGAGTAGGTGAGCCTGATGGTGAGGGGAGGAGGATACATAAAGATGTTTTAATGGAGGATATAATTTTAGAACTTGGTATGGCTGGTATGGTGAAAGTCAAAGTGAGAGATATAAAATCAGATAAACAAGTGTGTGTGGTGGAAGGCAGCGAGAAACTTACAGGAGTGGTGAATACAATATCAATAAATAATGTGTTAAATAAAGGGGTTTCATGGGTGGAATTGTTAAACTGTATAATTCGGTTAAGAGGTATCAGAGGAATACCTATGTTGTGGATCTAGAGGAATGGAGTGAGGATATGGATTCAGTGGCAGTAACAGGGGAGCAAAATGGGTTTACAGAGGCTGAAATGAAGGTTAGAAGGGAGATATTTAGGAATCATTTGGGTGGGGCAGACTATAAAGAATACATAGAGGGGGTTAAGTGAGGTTTTAGCTGATTATTCAGATGTTATTGCTCTGAAAGGAGATAAACTGGGGTTAACGGATGTGTTAGAACATAAATTGCATTTAGAAAGGGGGATGAACCCTGTTTATGTCCCGTCGTATAGAATACCTTTTAATTAAGATTAGAGAGCAGGAGGAACAAGAGGTTAGCAAATGGGGGGATGAAGGTATAATTAGGTCTAGCTCATCAATTTCCCGTTGTTGGCTGTACCAAAGAAGGATGGTTCAATCCGTGTATGCGTAAATTTCTGGAAATTAAAAGAAAAGACTATCTCAGACAGACATCCGGTGGAATGTTTACCGGATTTGTTTGTGGCGATTGGAGGTAAGAATATTTATTCATCAACTGACTTCATGCAAAGGTTTTTGGACGTACCGTTGGGTGAGGAGGGTAGGAAGATGACGGCGTTTTCAGTCTCAAAAGGAAACTGAATTTGAAAGGATGCCTTTTGGTTTGTCAGGCAGTCCTATTACATTTACGGGATTTTGAGGAAAAGTGTATTTGTTTATATGGATGATATATTAGTTGCTATGGACTCTATACAGGAACATTTAGAAGTGCTTAGGGAAATCCCAGGAGGCTTGGGATGGCAGGTCTGAAAGCTAAACTAGACAAGTGTCATTTCTTTAAGAAGGATATTATGTATCTAGGACATGTCATTTCAAATGAAGCTGTGCGAGTGAATGATGAGGTCAAGGCGATTGCAAATTTTCTTACACCCAGAAATAAGAAAAATGTTCGCTCGCTCATGTGATTGGTGAGGTTTTTCCGTAGGTTTGTGAGAAGATTTTCTATGCTGTCGGCACCTTTGACAGATTTATTGAGGGATGATGTACAATTTTCATGGGGTGAAGCTCAGGTTTGGAGTTAGAGGGTAATTTGTTGGTGAGGAAAATAAAATATAAGTTGAGGAGTAATGAGGATAATGGGGATACAACACAGATCGTTGTACCAAAAAAGTGGATTCCAGTGGTTTTGGAGATTACACATTGTAAATTTGTTAGTCCAGATTTGGGGATTGAGATGTATCAGAAGGTACATAATCAATTTTTCTGGAAAAATATGTTTTCAGTGGAAAAATTTGTGAAAGAATGTTTTGTGCGTAATTCATGTAAACCGTCGAGGGTTACGTCGTGTAAATTGGGATCTTTTCCTATCCCAAGTAGGCCTTTTCAGAGGGTTAGTATGGATCTGCTGACGAATCTTTATGAATCGGGATTCGGTTACAGACATTTGTTGGTGATTATAGATGAATTAATGAGGTTCCTGGAGATTTTTCCGTTAAGCCAGAAGAGGTTGCAGTTACATTTTTCAACAAGTATATATGTAAATATGGGGTGCCAGAGATACCTATAACTGATAATGGGAGAGAATTTGTGAATAGAACGTTAGAGTGTCTTGTGGAAGTTATGGGGATGCGGAAAGTAAATATTCTTCCTTATAGGCAGGGGGCTAATGGGTTGTGTGAGCTAGCTAATAGGAAAGTGCTCGAAGCTCTTAGAGTAACAGTGGGTGGTAATGGTACTATTTGGGATAGATATTTAGATATAGTCAAACATAGCAAAAATACAATGGTTAGTGACACCATTATTTGGTTATCCAGTTTGTCATTTCCTTCTCATTATTATAAGTCATGAATTGCTACTGCTAAAGAGAGACATGCACGTCTTATAGTAATCTCGAGTCAACGACTTAAGCGTGGTCGCGAGAAGTAATGCAAAGTCAGACGGCACAAGAGTTGCAGTTGGTGATAAAGTGTTTTTCAAGATAAATGTTAGAAATAACTTAAACTATAAGTTACCTCCCAAGTTTGAAGGGCCTTTTCATGTTATAGAAGAGAAAAGGGGAAATAGGTTCATTGTGCTGAATGAAAAAACAGGAGCGACGAAATTAACACACATATCTAAGATTAATGTTTGGTGGGGGTTTGTTTGTTTTTTTTGGGGGGTGGGGGGTGGGGGAGAGTTTATTATTGTTTTTTCTCTTTCTTTTCGTTGGGGTTAAGCAATTATTTACATTTTTTTTCTCTCTCTTTCCAGTTTTCAAATGCAGAAATTTAGAGTAATTTGTCAAATCTTTTAACACAAAAGCTTTGTACCATGCGGGTATTTGTATCATTTGTACAATTTCATGTGGTAGAATTAGGTGGTGGTTGTTTTAGCTATAGGGGCAGCAGCAATGGCCGTAGTACCGATTGGTGAGGCAGCAATTACGAGCCTAACGATGGTTGAGGCATTGGAAGCTAAAGTAGCTGATCAGGGGAGGGTTTTGGAGAAGTTTTATGGTAGTAACATAGAGTTACATGAGCTGTTTGAGGGTCTGAGAATTACGTACAATGTATTACAAGTCACTGTTCAGGGGGTTAGGGGTGACCTAGATTTGACAACAGCTTTGCTTACATTTCATACAACAGTTTTAAATATTGAGAAAGAGAACGAGTCATTGCTAGCAGAAATAAAATCTCAAGTAAAAGCGGTAATAGCAGCGTCAGAAGAGTGTATTTCTGAAGATATTTTACGTTTAGTGATGTTAGAATCAATTTTAAAGAATGCTGCTTAAGAATGGGACTCGAACATAATTTTCACAGGTAGTGATTTATATAGATGCTATAGGATAATTAGAGTGTCAGACAGAGGGTTAATTGTTGAGATTCCGACGAGTGCGAAGGAGCCGTTTCTTAGTTATGTAATAAGACCTTTTCCTAGTACATATAATAATAGAGTAGTGGATGTTAGAGGGACTAGAAACTATGTATAAAATAGGGAGCAAGTCTCAATCATTAGCTATTGATTATAAGGACAGATGTACATTAATCCATAATGAATATACTTGTATTTGTGACAATAAAGGGTTTGTTCTAAGATATATAGTTATAGTGGGGTGTGAGTTCCTATTGACACATGACGTGACTGCTACGAAATGTACTTTTATACTAGTTCCCAATGACTATATACTGTAGTGATGCCGATGGAAACGACTTCAACAATGTTTTGCAGAAGTAGCAGTATAACGAAGACTTGCGACAACTCTTCAACATCGTTCTGTATGGAGGGATCGCAGCAGTTTGATAGAGAGTGCAAGATAGTGTTCAGCGAGTTTGTGGTTCTTAACATGAAGGTGTATAATTCATCAGCGAAGATCTTTATGCAACATTCACATCATCAACATGGTGTGGTGGAATTGCCGATTGCGGTGGAGATTACAGCATACCAGAGTTAAAAGAGAATGAGATTGACTATAATGGAACTATTCAATGACCGTAATTAGTGTTACCATGCGTTCTCGTTGCGTTGCCGATTATTATCATAATCATGAGTGTTGCCATAATACTGAGGTGCAGGCGCATGTGCTGTTTCCAGGAGAAACAGTCTCCAGTTGTTCAAATGACGAGTAAATCATATAGCTGCTTACAATGTGTATAAGTATGATTTGCGTTGAGGCACCACAAGGTGGTGGGTGAGCCCTCTTCCTATGGTTCATGTTGCTATAATGTTAATGTAGGATTTTTGCAGAATTCAGCGCATTCCAGTGCGGAGGTAAGCTCCTGATGATCTGCGGAGTTCAGCACGAAGTGGACTGACAAAAGTCACCTTTGGACACAGCAGTGTCAGAGACGTGTGTGGCTGGGAGAAGTGTCCATCACTGTTCTGTACCAAAGTTTCTACAGCTTGGTTCGGTTATAGTCGGATTCTAAATGCGTCAAAGGAAGAGTGTGTTAGTTTGTGTGCATTGTGAAAAGTGGCTAAATCAGAAGGGCTCTTGTGAAAGGTTACACATTTGGTTTCGAGGAGCCGAGCCAGAAAGATTTGCTGGAACACTTCACGAATGGGACTTCCTTTTGCTGAAAGGGTAAGTTTTTAACGTAGACAATGATTAACTTTCAGTGGTTATTCCTCTGTGATTCTTTTAACAATTTTGATGCACTGTTGACGTGAACTGGGTGAGTTCTGTTTTTAAGGTTGCGTTGAGAACCATAATCAGTCATGGCATATAGCCACCTAAATGAATTTGTGACGAAATAGACTTGAAAAATTATTTGGGGGAGAGACACGGAAATAATATGCACTGTTAGGTGACTTGGTGGGAGACGGGAATTAATCCCCACACATTATGTTTTCTTGTAACTGTTTAGTTTTTCACTTTTGGCGGTGTGGCTTAGTGGGTTTTACTATCTATCATACATATTTTTTCATTTCATATAACATGTTTAATCTTATAGAATACATTAATATTCTACACTCGGTATGATTTCCACACACTAGGTTAGGATATTTCAGTAAATGAGAGAGAGAGAGAGAGAGAGAGAGAGAGAGGAGAGAGAGAGTGGCGAAGGAGAGAGAAATCGAGAGAGAAAGAGAGAGAGAGAGAGGGGGGGGGCGAAGGAGAGAGAAATCGAGAGAGAGAGAGAGAGAGGGGAGTCCTCAAGGCCACAGCTACCAGTGCCAACCTTCCGAGGTAAGTGGCTCCGTCCATTTTTTCCCATGGGGGATAACATATATATATTATATTAACTTCGATCATTTATTTAATTCATCATTTAGTCATACCAAACAGCCTGAAGTGAAATGACTATTTGCTTCAATGCACTGTTACACAAATTAGCTAAGAATTCCTCTATAAATAATACCTGTGAATTGAATTACAACAGTTAATGGAAATTTCGTGTGTATATATATAATATATATATATATATATATATATATATATATATATATATATATATATATATATATTATATATATATATATATATACATATACATATATATATGTATAGAGCCTGGGTAAAGAAAAAAAACTGACTGGTTCTAGGAAAAAACTGAGTCTAGGAAAAAGACTGACTGGGTCTAGGAAAAAAAACTGACTAAGTCTAGGGAAGAAGACTGGGTTTATTAGTTAGTCTATCAGGGCTATGGTGATCAAATATCGTTACACATTTATCTACCACTTACTGTTGATGATATCACCTCGAAATAGATTAAGAGTTTAGGCTGTCATGTTAATCCTCCAGTAAAACTGAGTTGCTGCTAGCAATATTATAAACTACTTTTTTCTGATCGTGTATTCTTTCTTCAAGCTACGAGATAAGAAAAAATGTAGTTAACACCAAAGTCAGCAGCTTTTATCCGTTGTTAACTCGGACAAGGAAACCTCTCAGTATTGATATTTGTAAAGTTTAATAAAGATAAAAAAAGACTTTATAATAACGTATTTCCTGTATAATGATTGGCGGGCCAAGAGGTTTCTTCACTTAAAAAATGCGCAATGAAGGAGTTCACGAAGAGATAATGCATTAAGGGTAAAACTTTAGGTGAAAAATGTATGTTAGATGTCAATGGTGCCCCACTTTTAGATGCCCTGATAATTATCTGTCTCGATTTGTGATGCATCAGTGAGCTCAAGAGGGCATTAATGGGTGGTTTGAAAAGAAAATTAAATAGAAATTAATGGAGGTGAGACAATCGAGCCTTCTTTCCGCACAGTGATCCACATTCATGGTGAGTGTCGTAACGGTTCCATTTTCATCCATTAACGGCTGCCTGCCACTGTTGAATCTCTAATTACAGTTGGATGCAGCAAGGGTACCTCTCTCTCTCTCTCTCCTCTCTCTCTCACTCTCTCTCTCTCTCTCTCTCTCTCTCTCTCTCTCTCTCGTCAGTTTCACTTTCTCGCTGGAGTAATTAACATATAGATTAACCAACTTCATACAAAGGAATAACAAGAAATTTGGTATTTCTCTACATTTTAAGGTGGTCCATTGGGCAATTTTATTTTTACTGTATTTTCATATCCACGACAATCTCGTAAAAAGAAAGTAATATTATCCATATTTCCACTTACTGTATATATGCAATTAACAGACGTCAATCCTTGTTCTTTTTTCCGATCGCTAAATATCACGTTTTGGGGGCTTCATTGTATATATAGTAAAACAATTTACAATTTGGTATTTACATTATGTTGTGAGCAAAAATTAATTAACAATTTAAAAAAATCTTTTATGAAAAGTTTTGCAGAGAGATAAAAGAAATTTAAAAATGGTTTAGGAAGATATAACTCAAAGAACTATAGTTAAAAGTGCCAGACAATTTTTTATTGGCTGTCACCTGTTTGAAAAATTTAATATTTTACATGTAAAGAATGGCTTCAGGTATTAATGGTTTTATTGTACAGATAATAAAAGTGAGATGAAAAAAACTAAAAAATTCCTGTTGATGTTTTTTGTGATTATGCGGGATGCCTGGAAAGGACAGTTTTTTCCTCTCTCTCTCTCACTCTCATCTCTCTCTCCCTCTCTCTCTCTCTCTCTCTCTCTCCCTCGTGCGATTGCTAGAAATATAATTTATGTGATACTCGTAACTTAGAGTGGCAGCTTTCTTGACTAATAAGCTATTTCTGTTCCTAGGAGGGAAAGTGATCAGAAGAAAAAGGTAGGCCTCCTGTTTGTATCGTGAGGTTATAAAGCATCTAGTATATGCTCGTTTATACCAACATCTTGAGGAGGAGGTCCAGAGGGACATCTGCCAAAATGATTAATGTGTGCCGTGATTGCTGGCCGAAGACACACAAAGGGTATTTCGAAGAAGTGTGACGAAAAGTACATTCGAGGTGAATCGAAGATCTTCGTACCTATCAAAGAAGACAATGCATGCAGTGCAAACAAAACAGGAACAGAGATGTGTAAATTATGATACATGAGGAGTAGAAAAATTACTGGCACCTTTATTTTCATGAGTATTATTATTGTTTTATTTTCCGGGATATCACTACAACTATACGGTTAGGCACCTTGACGGGTAATTCTTATTTTCCTCAAATATGTTTGACATTCATCCATCTTTCAATGTCTGACGCATTAAAGGTCATCATTTCAGCATTCTTTTCTGGGTGTCATAAACAATGAGTTTTGGATTTGCATTCTTAAGAATTT